>ML388141.1:0-11685 GCA_005239525.1 Nicotiana knightiana | reverse complement strand
CCAGATTATATTTGCAGCGCCCGTTTAGTCTTTCTATAAGACATAGTTGAGCGTGATCAGTAGTTTAAAACAAGACCAATTGACAGTTTAGTATTCTGACAGCTTGCTTGATACGTTAACTCCCTGTGGGATCGACTCTGGACTTAATACCCCAGATTATATTTGCAACGCCCGCTTAGTCTTTTATTAGACATAGTTGAGCGTGATCAAATTTTATACACACGTTCAAAAACTTCAGCATATTAAACAAAACAAAAACGTAAACTCCCAAACATCAGCTACAAAACAAAAACATCAACTGCTAAAACACTGAAGTTAACCAGTTACAAAATAAAAAAACTCAGTNAAAAAAAACAATACCCAGAATGTAAAGGTACTGCAATGTACTTGTGATTATACGTAATATTGTTGGCGAACAAACAGTTGAAGCGATGAATATCAAAAAACAATGACGATCGTAAAAGCGAAGAAAGGGAGAGAGAGAGAGAAAGAGAATATTGCAAAGTATAGGAATGAAAGTAGAGAAATGGGGTTTACTTGAAGAGAAAGTAGGCTTGACTGCTTGTAAAAGGGTAAAATTGTCTTTTCGAAAGTCTTTTAACAAAAAAACGGGTACCGGTGCAAACATAAAAACAAAGCGGGTACGATTAAAGAGGGGCGCCTAAATAGGGCGCCCCGTGCAATTTTTACGAGAATCTTTGTGGTCAATTCACTTAAAATGGCCCAAAATAGTAGCCCAACAAACATGGGCCAACCAGTCGTCCAATCGTTAAATTGTAAGGCGCCCTATTTGGTCGCCCCCATTTAACCTATACCCATTTTTTAAAATTTTTTTAACTTATACCTACTATTTAAACAGTTTCAGACCTCTTTCTCCTCCTCCTTCTTTTTGAATGCTGAAGATAGAGAGAACAACTTATATTTTCTATTTTAGCTCTTTACATCTAGGAATTAGCTTCTGGACCGTCCAATTCGGAAATTCTAATTTTAATTGCTACTAAAACATGATAGCACTACTTGATTCCATGTGCATTAGGTGAAGATGTTACTTTTACTAATGGTCTTGTTTTATAGAGAGTATTGCTTTTCAAATTTCCTGATAATTTCATTATTCTAAGGCTAAAATATACAATAAATAGTAGTTAGCAACTGGATCTTAATGACAATTTGTCATTGTTGTTTTAGAACTTCAGTTCTAAGAATGCTGAAGTTCAGCAAATATAAACAAAAACTTCAGCTCCTAGAATGCTGAAGTTCAGCAAATGCAAAACAAACTTCAACCCTGTAGTTCATCACAAACATAACAAAGCTTCAGCTAAAACATGCTGAAGTTCAGCAAATACAGAACAAAGCTTCAGCTAAAACATGCTGAAGTTCAGCAAATATAGAACAAAGCTTCAGCTAAAACATGCTGAAGTTCAGTAAATACAGAACAAACTTCAACCCTGAAGTTCATCACAAACATAACAAAGCTTCAGCTAAAACATGCTGAAGTTCCGCAAATACAGAACAAACTTCAGCCCTGGAGTTCATCACAAACATAACAAAGCTTCAGCTAAAACATGCTGAAGTTCAGCAAATACAGAACAAAGCTTCAGCTAAAACATGCTGAAGTTCAGCAAATATAGAACAAAGCTTCAGCTAAAACATGCTGAAGTTCAGTAAATACAGAACAAACTTCAACCCTGAAGTTCATCACAAACATAACAAAGCTTCAGCTAAAACATGCTGAAGTTCCGCAAATACAGAACAAACTTCAGCCCTGGAGTTCATCACAAACATAACAAAGCTTCAGCTAAAACATGCTGAAGTTCAGCAAATACAGAACAAAGCTTCAGCTAAAACATGCTAAAGTTCAGCAAATACAGAACAATTCAACTACTAGAATGCTTAAGTTCAGCAATTACAAACAAAAAATTCAGCCAACACATGCTGAAGTTCAGTAAATACAGAACAAAACTTCAGCTACTAGAGTGCTTAAGTTCAGCAATTACAAACAAAAACTTCAGCCAACATATGTTGTTGTTTTATTGAACTTTGCCATTTGCACTATGAACTGAAGTTTGTGTGATTGCCTTTGCAAGTCAGGCCAAACTTCATGCAAAAATATTTGAAGTTTTGCTACACTTCAAGCAAAAACTTTTGCTACTTCAGGCGCATATGCCTGAAATTACGCAAAAAGTGGGCACACTTGTATTTTTTTTTGCAAAGCGAATATAAATTAAAACATGACCTAAAAAATAGGTATAGATGCAAATGTCCGGGTAGAATAATAGACAAAACGTCTGAATTAGATTGAATCCAAGTCTTCGGCGAAGACCGGAAAATATGGAGGAGCAACAAGTAGGAAATATAAGGGGAAAAGACTCATATAATCCGTATAGGGTACGTTTACTTTGATTCTTGATATATAAGCTTGAATAGGATCATTGGGTACATATACTAGTTATATTGAGATTATAATAAAATACAAGGATTGTTTATTATGGATAAATAATAATAATGAGGGAATTGTTATAGGGTGATTCATAAAGAAGGAAACATTATTATAGATTCATAAAGAAGGAAACATTATTATAGAAGAATTACTTAATTTTAGGATTTTTTTTTATATTTAAAAAGCTTATTAATAGAACTGCTAATACACGTATTTTTATTCCACGTCGTATCCCACATAAAATAATACATGAATTCTCACATGATTAATGCATGTATTAGTTAGTAGTGCTAATTAACTGTTGCATTTAGTAATGTGGCAATATTTTTACTTATGATGTAATATTTTTTGCAAAATATTGCTATGTTGGATTAATGATGTCCTTCATTTTTGTAAAAATATGAAATTTTTAGAGGAAATAACGCATAATGCCTATCAAGGTCAAAATATTTACCCGCTATTGTCCATTTAAAAATTAATTAGAATTTCTACCTATACAACACAAATTTATTATCGGACCATTCAATTTCCTATTTTCCCTTTAATTTGCTTTACCCCACGTAAGGTGCATGTGGAAAATGCAAATTGATTCTCCTTTTTGTTTATTTTATGACTTGAATCGCATTACTTTTGACTATCTTTCCGTCTATGATTTGTATTTTGACTTTAGAAACATATATGAATAATTATTTGAAAAATAAAAATAAAAATGAAATAGGATATTCGTAGTGAGAAAAATGGACAAGAGTAATAAATTGATCGGAGAAACTCCTGATTGTCGTGCATACCACAATTTCAAAAGGATTGTCCTGAATTTTTGTCCAATTGTTGTCCACATTTTCGATAAATAAATAATAATATTTATTTACATTAATAATATTTATTAACATTAATGGAATTACATGGAGGTATTTTTCATTGCATAAGTTCTCATTGAATTAATTAGTATGTGACAACTAATATTATTTCAGTTTAATAATTGAATTTAAAAAATAATTAAACTCTTCGTACAGTTGTATACCCTGTTGGTATAACTATATACTATACTCGTATCATAAGTTAGTTGGAATATTTTTTGGTTGTATTAGCT
Organism: Nicotiana knightiana; assembly: GCA_005239525.1. Classification (NCBI taxonomy): domain Eukaryota; kingdom Viridiplantae; phylum Streptophyta; class Magnoliopsida; order Solanales; family Solanaceae; genus Nicotiana; species Nicotiana knightiana. The sequence goes on along the minus strand of ML388141.1, from coordinate 8,158 downwards.
ACATTTAATTGGTACACTATTTGATTTTTCTTTAGTAATAGTAGAATAGTACAGTATCTTGAAATTTTTTTAATTTTTCTTTATGCATGTGTATTATGTAATCATTTTGATTTTTTCTTTGTGCATTTGTTTTATATAATAGTATTATAATACAATATCTTGAAATACATTCTTATATTAATATGTGGTACACTATTTTTTTGATTTTTCTCTTTATGCATATGTATTATGTAATAGTAGTATAGTCATATTTAGTTTTCTGAAATTAATTAGTAGAACTGTATATCCTATTGGTATAATTATATGTCATATTGGTATCATATGGTAGTTGAAATATTTTTTGGTTGTTTTAGCTGCATTTTTAAGTAAATTCTATTCAGAAATGATTTATATGGTCATTTTTTCTGTGTTGGATTTTCTTGTACCTATAGACATAGATTTTGTGTATTATGTAATAGTTTTATAGTTATATGCATTTGTTGGAACGACCCCGTACAACTATATACCATATTAGTATAGTTATACACTATATTGGTATCATATGCTAGTAGAATCATTTTTTGGTTGTATTAGCTGTATTTAATTAGTACACTATTTAAATTTTTTTAATGATAGTAATATAGTACAATATCTTGAAATACTTTATTTTATTAATATGTGGTTCACTATTTTGTTTATTTTTCTCTTTATGCATGTGTGTTATGTAATAGTAGTATAGTCATACATTTGCTGAAAATTAACCAGTAAAGTTGTATACGATGTTGGTATAGCTATATGTCATATTGGTATCATATGGTAGTTTGAACATTTTTTTTGGTTGTTTTAGCTGCATTTTTAAGTGATTATTATTCTGAAATTATTTATATGAACATAATTTGCAGTGCTGGAATTTTTTTGTGCCGATGGACATATTATGTGTATTATGTAATAGTTTTTATAGTTATAGGCAATTGTTGGAATGACCCCATGCAATTATATACCCTTTTAATATACGGAATGAGCAAGTTGCTTTGCGAATATTTAGCTTGCAATGCGAGCATGTAATTTTTTCATACTTTTATTGTATCCTTTAATGTTTTGGTACAATAGTATAGTCATAGATAGTTGTAGCAATATTCAAGAGCATCATATACTCCGTTGATATACATGTATACCATATTGGTATCATATGGTACTAGAAGTCTTTTTTGCTACTAATACTTTTATTGCATTTTCAAATATTTTATTATTATTGATATTCTAACTAGTTTATATGGAGATTTGGTGGCCGTAGATTATGTTTTCTTGCTCCATCACTGGTTGTGTTACTGCTAATGGTAGAGTGTGTATTGATATTTATAGGGAATGAGATCAAGGTTTGCATGGCAATCACGTATTGATTCTTAGAATCTGATTATGTATTTATGGTGCTCAGTAACAGTCAGTGTGATTTTCAGTGAATTAGATTAATAGCCTGTTTGGCCAAGCTTCTAAAATCAGCTTATTTTGAGAAGTGCTTTTCTCAAAAGTACTTTTAAAAAAAGCGCTTTTGGTGAGAAACACTTTGTGTTTGGCTAATTAATTTAAATAATACTTTTGAATTAGTGTTTGGCCAAACTTTTGAAAACTGCTTCTAAGTGTATTTTTCTCAATAGTGCTTCTCAGAAAAGTGCTTTTGGAAAGAAGCTACTTTTTTCTGCTTCTCAAAAACTGCTTCTGCTTATCCTCAAAATCACTTTTTTTCCTTCCAAAAGCTTGGCCAAACACCTCAATTTTTGGCCAAAAGTGCTTTTGGCCAAAAAAAACACTTTTGGCCCAAGAAAAAGCTTGGACAAACGGGCTATAAGTGACAACTGATATTATTAAGTTTAATAATTGAATTTTAAAAAATGAAAAAAAGAAGATAAAAGGTATATTATACTAGTTATATTTAAAAAAAAGGTGACCAAATATTACTATATCAATTATTTTTTTCTCATTTATAAAAAAAAGAATAAGAAAAAAAAGTGAAAACAATAAATGAAATTATATTATGAAGAGAAAAAGAACATTAAAAAAATAAGTTAAATGAAATTAGAAAAGGAAAAAAAAGAAAAAAACAAGAAGAAATCGAGAAAAAAAGAAAAGGAGAAAAAAAGGAAAGAAAAAGAAGCATAGAAATAAAAAAGAATTGGAAAAAAAAGAGAAAATTTCCCACAAAAACTACTATGGGTAGGAAATGTAATTAGTTTGATGGGTAGAAAAATAAATGGGTAGGCAAGAGTAAATAGTTTTGTTTTTGTGGGTCACTGTGTTATTCTCCCTAATTCTTAGGCTAAGCCGAATGGAAGTTGCAATTGAATCATGGGGGCATTTGCATCTATACCCGTTTTTTAGGTCACGTTTTAACGTATACCCGCTTTGCAAAAAAAATTGCAAGCATACTTTTCGCCTAAAATTCAGGCATACGGGCCTGAAGTAGCAAAGACAATCATGCAAACTTCAGCATTCTAGTAGACGGCTGAACTTAAGCATTCTACTAGCTGAAGTTTTGTCCTGGATTCAATAGTTTTGTCGTAAAGCTTTTTCAAAAATTTCAGCAGAAGATGCTGAAGTTATTTAGTTCATTTGTAAAAAATTCAGCACTAAATAAGCTGAGGTTTTGCACAGTAGCAGGAAGGAGGCACCTGAAGTTGTCAAAATTAAGGTATGAGTTAAATAATTTTAAAAATATGGATATAGGTTAAATGAGGGCGACCAAATAAGCCGAGCCGTGTAACTTTTACAATCATGAGTCGCCCACGTTGGCCAACGGGCCCGATTAGGAGAAAAGAATGAAATCAACAAGTTACTAGTGGTTGGTAATACTAATTTGTAAATTATGGGTTAAATTGTATAACACTATAACTACATACTAGCTAAAATGAACAAACAAAAGTTAATAGTTATTCTGAGTCTTAACTCATGAAAAAACTTTGACTACATACGCATTAAACTTATATCTAAATGACCATATCCGGCTGTTTGACAATTCCATTAGAGTTGGCATGCACTGAACCCTCAGAATGATATTATTGTATTAGAAGCAGAAGCTCCTTGAGCTGGAAAAAGTGGTGAGGGGATAGAAAGCTTTGACAACAATATCTGTTACTGGCTTAGATTAAGTCCATGACATGTGCAAGAATAATGTAAAAACATACCCTATTTACAAATGCCAGGCTTGAACAAATAACTTGGAGGCAGAAGTGGGGAATAATATATTATTTCTATGGTCCAGAAACAAATTAAATGATCATATTGTATCAGATTTTACAAGGCAAATCTACTATACGAGCTTCATGTCGGTGCTGATGCATGCTTGTCACTTTCATACAATCATTCTATTTTTTTTTTAAAATAAAATAGAACTCAGTACATTTAATTTGTATTATATGGAATTAGACAGATGGAGTTCCAAAAGGACTCATCATTTAAGAGAACAAAGAATCAAATGACCTAACTAACATGACACACACACACATATATATATAGAGAGCTCTCACTAAAAGCGGAGTCAAGAATTTTGAGACAAGGAGATGCAAGAATGACACATTTGGAATTCCAATCTGTAGCCATCTTTGTCACTACCAGAAACATACGTTATGTATGTAAAGGGATTTAACAATTTGTATATTCAATAATATATATATCATTTACTCAAGTACTTGAGATTTCTTTAATCATGCTGCTAAATTAATGAAGAACTGATGGTTCAAGCTATGTTTCAGCAGCTACCAGTTATATAGGTTTATCAGTCTCTAAGAATTATCACATTCTGATCCATAGGATTCATCTATATGAGCAGAGGCGAATCCAGAATTTAGAGACTTCGGGTGTTAAAATTTTTGAACGTAGTCATATTACAATGTACATTGTCTAATAGAGTATAAATTTAATTGGTTTGTTTTATTTGGGTTTCGATTTGGGTTATTTATCTTTTGAATTAATATAAACAAATCGATCGAGCAAAAAGATTACGTATTAATTATGATAACTTGGTAAAAAAAGCATAAAAATTTAATTGGATTATGCATTTTGTACAAGAAAAAAGTCTTGTTATCACTTTATATTTAGATACTTAAGGCAAAAACTAATACTAATAAGCACTCTAAATATTAAGTAAATTTATAGACATTTTTCAATTTATATTTTTCATAAAAATTAACTCACTAGATATTATATACACAATTGTCCTACTTTAGAGCAATCTCACAAAAAAATAAACTTTCATCATTGATTAAAACAATAACTTATTTAAGGATTCTTTTTTTAATCTTTTTTTTTTTAGGTTTCTGCAAATATATTTTCAGAGTTGTGGTCCAGAGAAAACAATTAATTTTTCTTTATCTATTGATAAATCACGGAGGAGTTAGAAAATTGCAACAATGGAGATTTCTTTGAATAAAAATAAACTAATAAGATCAATGAAAAAGTCAATAGGAAAGGTTTAGTTATACCCTTCGTTATACTTTGGCTCTAAATATACCATTGTCATCATACTATTGGTTCAGATTTACCCTTCTTCTATTAAGTTTGTCCAAGATGGACATCCAATCCTACATAACACTGGTATTTGATGAGGTAGATGCCACATGATATGCCACCTCGGCGCCCCTAATCCATAAATAAAAGACTAAAATTTAAAATACAATATTTTGCATGGTAGCGGTAATTGTGGCAACAATGGTGGAGAGGAAGAAAATTTTAGTGGTGGAATAAAGAAAAAGAAGGGAGGGTTAAAATGAGTTAGGGCGCTGAGGTGACAAGCCATGTGGCACCCGCTTTATCAAATATCAGTGCCACGTAGAATTGGATATCCACTTTGGACAAACTTAACCGAAAAGGGGTATATTTGAACCAATAGTAAAAGGATAGGGGTATAACGAGGGGTACATTTAAACATTTTCTGATGGTACAGAGGTATATTTGGCCCTTTTCCGATAATAATAATAATAATAATAGTAATAATAGTAATAAGAGCAATAAAGTAAAGAGAAAGAAGAAATAAAGAATCCACATGTAATTATCTTAAATACACCAAACAAAAGCTTTTAGAAAAGTGAACTAAGCTAGATTCGAACACCCATCATTTGGGTGAAAGTGTCGGTACCTTGCCAGTAACACCTTGAACCTTTTTGTTACTAAGGATGTCACTTAATGTATTTGTATATATTATTTTGCATGTATATATATTATTGTATAATTTCGGCCGAAACGTGCGAGTGGCATACCACCCGTCCCTTTGCACGTAAATCTGCCCCTGTATATGACAAACTTGAGCAAGTGTACTCATGTATTTGAAGTGAGATTTAATTTTAGCTGTCTTGATTTATTTTAGAGAATCATGAGATACTTTGCTCTTCGACATATGCTTCACAAAAGTTGTTGGTTTCCTTTTTTGGGGTTTCCTTTGTTGTCTCCTTTCACTTTCACCTTGTGAAGACAAAAAAATTCCAGCATGTATCATGCTGCTTCAAGGGATCGTCAAGGAATAACTATCAATTTGGCTGCGTGTAATCTATAGGTCACGGGTTCAAGTCACGGAATTAGCCATTAATATTTATATTTGGGTAGATTGCCTACATAATACCTCTCAGGGTATGATCCTTTCCCAGACCTTACATAAACGTGAAATACTTTGTGCTCTGTGTTATTTTTCTTAAAATTTTTTTATAAATCTTGTTGCTATAATGTGGTTGAATATAAAGAGACTTCGTTTTCTTTTCAAGGATAAATACTTGACTTGAAATTGCTTTGGATCATGGTATGTTATGCTGTTTGGCATCTTTGTGATGTGCAACTATACTGCTCTTTGTGTTTGCGGTGTAGAATCACTTTACCTTTTTCCGTTGCCATTATTTACTTACTACTTATACCTTCTCCTCTTTTTGTGACCATGCTGCTATAAGGGTCCACGCGGTTTAGTGAACAAAGCTTTTTTTAAATTAATAAGCTGTAGGCAGTAGCAGAGGAAGGATCTCCGCGAAGGGTTCAAAGAGAAGTATTTTAAAAAAAAATGTAACTAGTGGGATTTGAACCTATGACCTTACAAAAGTTTTGAACCCTTTGACCATTAAGCCATACTTTTGAGCTGTGTCAAGGGGGTTCAAAACTTAATATATAGAGATAAAAAATAAATTTTACTTATAAATACAGTGTAATATTTCGGCGTAATGAACTCCTTGCGCCCCCTAAATCCGCCCCTGGCTGTAGGAAAGTATATTGTGAACTTAATTTCCGTCATGCTCAGTTTTCTTGAATTGGTTTAGTTTTTCAGTTACATTACAATGCCCAGTGTCTCCCAACCAAACACAAAATATAGTAATATGGCTGGGATCACTTTGTCCTTAATCAAAAGTCTGCACTCCGAGCCATATGAATTGAGTTTTTTTTTTCTCTCGATATTTTCGTAACGTTTTACACTCTTTAATGGGCTTATTTTGCACGAATCGACTTAGTCAGGTTACTGACAATTCGATAGCTAGTAGTCAAATTGAAAAAAAAATAATAATAAGAAGGAGAAAAGTAAAGTATTAAATTGTGTTGAAATCGTATAATATTATTCAATTTTATCACACTTTATTTGAGAAGTGAAACAAATTCTTTTTCAAATATTTATTAAATTGTTTTTAATCATGAAAACTATATGATATGCAGCATATTTAATGTGACTTTTAAATATATTAAATAACTATGAAATTAGTGTTTGATTTCGCTGAAATGACATATTTTGACCTTGAATTCTAGAACAATCAATTTGTCGGACGAACAAGGCAACATGTTTAAGGACCCGTTTGACCATAGATTTTGTCAAAATAAATTTGAATTTTATTTGACAAACATATATTTAGCCATAAATTTTATTTATATTTTGGCAAAATCTTAAATCCCAAAACCAGCTCAAATAGCTGGTTTTGGGCCAAAATATCACTATTAGATTTTTTAAAAATTGCCCCAAACTTTTGTATTTTATAAAAGAACCCACCATTTATTATTTTGTAACAATGTTGTTTCGTCTTCTCGGTGATCTGATGATAGTGTATCATGTAGTTCATTATAAAAATGATAATTTTGTACCATATTTATTTATGTTCAAGACTATGGTTTGCGATAATATAATGAATGTTATTGATAATGGTACTATTGGGTATTTGTGATAGTTTTTAGAACTTGTGGGTATAAGTCATGTTTTATGTTTTTCCAAAATAAGTTTGAGAAATATGTTTTGAAAACTAATGTCCAAACACATTTTCATCTTCAAACCAAACTTCACCCAAATCAGATTTTTGAAAACAAATTTGGAAATCTATGACCAAACGCTAGCTAAGTTACTTGGATTTGTCAGGGTCTTGTTAAAATCATTTTCCATTCATGTGCTTGTTACACCATTGTTTTTCTAACTCCTTTATAAGAAACTGCTGGGAACGGCAGTAGAGGAATTACCAGTAGTCCAACCAGATGTCATGGAAGAAGGAAACAAGCTAACGAGAGAGCAACAATTGAAATTGATCGAAAAAGTTTCAAGAGAAGAAGTGTATAATGCTGTGAAGGACATTGATGATCAAAAAGCTCCGGGGTGTGATGGATTTAATTCACATTTTTTCAAGAAAAGCTGGGGGATAGTTGGAGCTGAAATTACTGATGGCGTGTTGGATTTCTTTCAAACTGGAGAAATGTTCAAACCTATAAACTGTACAGCTGTTACCCTTGTTTCAAAGGTAAAGAGTCCACTAACAATAAAAGAATTAGGCCCATATCTTGATGCACGATGTTATACAAAATCATCTCAAAGATTATTACAAAGAGACTGCAATTGGTTATGTCTAACCTGATTGATCAAAGCCAGTCTGCGTTTGTACCCGGGAGAATTATTAGTGATAATATCATTTTAAGCCATGAACTCATAAAGGGATATGGAAGAAAAAACATATCACCTAGGGTGATGATAAAAATTGATATGCAGAAAGCTTACGACTCGGTGAAATAGATATATATTGAGCAAATGTTGCATGGGCTGCAATTTCCTACTAAGTTTGTCAATTGGATAATGAGCTGCCTGAGAACAGTATCGTATTCAATTAATATTAATGACAAACCAAGTTGTGAGAAAGCACGGGAGAAAATAATATATTATATCTTGTTTATACAATGATACAATGAA
>ML388139.1:47492-126432 GCA_005239525.1 Nicotiana knightiana | reverse complement strand
TGAAATATAAAGTAAGAATTACTAAATTGTAGAAATCGTGTTCTTGCTCTTCAATGGAATTTTGTTCTTGTTTCTTGTTGATCCACGAAATTCCTCTTTATTTGTGTTAAGAGTCTATTTATAGGCTTAGGCCGAACCCTAACCGTGTAGGAGACTTCTATTTCACTTGGGAAACACTTAAACTCGTCAAACTCGGACTTGGACAACACTGGAGACCCCTGGCGTTTGGGCTCTAACGCCCCCCTAACGCCAGGGGGGGCCTGGCCTTATGGGGTAAACGCCCCCCTAACGCCAGGGGGCCTGGCTTTAGGGGGCAAACGCCCTGCTATCGCTCGGGCGTCTCCTTTTGCGTATTTTTGACGTATTTGCATCCCTTTAGCTCCGTTTCCATTTCCAATTCACCTACACATAAAATAAACTCCATTAAGCACATAACAAGTGTAATTTTATCATTAATGCTCATAAAATGTAAGGTATATCACATGCTAAACCATGCAATTTAGTCTCGCATCAGTGCCCACAGAGGACTTTGGAAGTGGTCCAACAACATCCAATCCCCAAGCGTCAAATGACCAGGATGCAACAGTTGGGTGCAACACTTCAGGAGGTTGATGAATAAAATTCGCATGGAATTGACAAGCCTTGCATCTTCGAGTGTTGTCCAAGAAATCTTTTACCATCGTCGGCCAATAATACCCCATCCTTTTTATATGAAAATGGAGCTTTGGTCCTGACTGGTGTGACCCACATACCCCAGAATGTGCCTCTTGCAAAGCTTGGAGTGATTTTTCTTCCCCTAAGCATCGCAAGAGTACTCCCTCGAATTACCTTCTATATAGAGTATCTTTGTAGTAAAGAAAGCGAGGTGCACAACAACGGGTTTCAGTCCTTCTCCTCGGATTTTCAGGAAGTATCCCATAGCATAAGTAGTCGATAATGGGTTGTCACCATTATTCTTTCTCAACTTCAGAAACAGCGACAAGATGCTTGAGTTCATTTTCTTCACCTTCAGCCTCATTTGGCGGTGGTACTACCCATTTTGGAAAACAGTAACTTGCGCTTGATCAGGCAGGGCTAATGATGAAGCTAGGGCAGCTAAAGCATCAACCTTCTTATTTTCTTTCCATGGCACATGTTGAATAGTCACATCACCGAACCACCCCATTAACTTTTTAGCGTAATCATGATATGGGCATAGTTTAGGCTTCCTAACCTCATAACTACCCAAAAGCTGATTGACCACTAACTGGGAGTCACCAAAGACTTGCAATTGCAATTGCTTCATATCAACGACCATTTCAAGCCCAAGTATTAGTGCTTGATACTCAACAACATTGTTGGAACAGAGTTGTGTCAAGGTGAAGGAGTAGGTCAAGACTTCACCTTGGGGAGTGACAAATACTATCCCAGCACCAGCTCCCCCACGATGCGCAGCACCATCAAAGTACATCTTCCATGGAAGCTGAACTTCAATGACCATTGCGTCTTCATCTGGTAGTTCATCAGTTAGCTCCCAATCATCAGGTATAGGGTGGTTTGCCAAGAAGTCCGCTAACGCTTGTATTTTATTAGCCTTTTAAGGGATGTACACGATTTCAAATTGTTGAAACTGGAGGTACCACCTTGCTAGTCGATCACTAAGGACAGGTTTTGACATCACGAACTTGATGGGATTTGCTCTAGAAACCAAATGAACGACATGATCTTGAAAGTAGTGCTTCAACTTTTGAATTGAGAAGACTGGAGCCAAACACAACTTTTCGATCGGTGAATAATTCAGCTCGTTTAGTGTCATCATACTGCTCAAGTAGTAAAGAGATTTTTCTTTCCCCTCACTATTTTCTTGGGCCAACAGCGCTCCAACATACCTTTCTTGTGCTGAAATGTATAGTATCAACGACTTTCCAGGTATTGGGGCTGCCAAAACTGGCGGCTTCATCAAGTATGATTTGATACTTTCAAAGGCATTGCTACAAGCTTGGTCCCACTTGAAAGGAACGCCCTTCTTCATGAGGTGACTGAATGGTTGGCATCTCCAAGCTAGGTTTGAGATGAATCTCCTAAAGTATGCTAGCTTTCCTTGTAGACTTTTTAATTCATGAATATCCCGAGGCTCAGGCATTTTCAGAATTGCATCTACTTTGGCTTTATCAATTTCGATCCCTCGATGCCGGACAATGAAACCCAAGAACTTTCTGGAGGTAACTCCAAATGCGCATTTCAATGGATTCATCCTAAGTTGGTATATCTGGAGCAACTCAAACACCATCCTCAAGTATTTCAAGTGGTCTCCCTTATCTCTTGATTTTACCACCAAGTCGTCAACATAACATTCGACATTCTTGTGGAGAAGATCGTCAAAAATATTTTGCATAGCCCTTTGGTAAGTAGCACCAACGTTCTTCAATCCAAAAGGCATTACCCTGTAGCAATAAATACCCTTGGGGGTGCGGAATGCAGTAAGCTCTTCATCTTTTGGTGCCATGCGAATTTCATTATAGCCTAATGAACCATCCATAAACGGCATTGCCTCATACCCACTAGTAGCATCGATCATCAACTCTGGAATATGAAGCGGGAATTCATCTTTGGGACATGCATTGTTGAGATCCCTGAAGTTGACGCACACTCAAATCTGGCCATTCTTCTTCTTTACAGGGACAATACTTGAGACCCATGTTGGGTATTTAACTTCCCGAATAAATCCAGCACCAATGAGTTTATTAACTTCGATTTCAATCAGGGGAACCAAGTCCGGCCTAAAACGCCTTTGAGCTTGCTTAAAAGGACGAGCACCATTCTTGAACGCGAGGTGATGGACTGCCACTTTAGGGTCCAATCCAGGCATTTCTTTGTAACTCCAAGCAAATACATCCCTAAACTCCTTGAGTAACTTAATATAAGTGCTTTCTTCATCAACTTCTAGTAAAGCACTTAGGTAGGTGGGTCTTGGTTCTTCATCAGTGCCAAGGTTAACTTCTTTTAAGGCATCAACCGTTGCCTTCACCACTTCTTCAAGTTCCGGGGGAGCATATTTCACATCTTCATCTTCTTGAGGGTCCCCATCATTAAAGGATATATGATAGCATGGTGAAACATCGTCCAATTTCTCATCATCCTCCATTAAAGATAAAACACCATGCTCGTTTTGTGTCGTAACATGATACGAAGAACCCACACTTTCTTCGTCTTCATCATGTTCTTTAGTGTAGACCATACTGTATGGCTTCACCTTCAGTACTTCATCACTCGAAACCATGACTTTTGTTTGTCGCTTCATTCTAGAAGGAACCAAACTTTGGAAATTTTTAGAGATCTTCTGAATTTTGGGTGAAGCGGGTGATCTTGTATTTAGATAATTTCTCTGGAACTTATTCCCCTTCTTTAATGGACCCAATCTCTCAAAAACGGAAGTGCTGACAGTTGAATTTCCAAGTCGGTCAAAGACGAGAAGCGGCAGATTCGTCTTCTACAGTGATATAATTGCTACTCGCCCTCCTTATTGAGATGCGCATTGTTGATGGTTGCTTGTATCGCAAACCTTCACGTGGTTGCCTCATTGCAGCTTCTGATGGGAGCTTCCCTAACTTTGACGGCTCATCAGGATTGTATCCAGCTTTCGCAAATAGCTTGTAAGCGTTAGGATCAAAACCTTCATCTGTTCACTTTGTAAGGAGTGCCACATTCTGCAAACGATTTTGGGCTACAAACCCTGCAAGAGGCTTCGAGGACAACTTTACTGCCTTAATTCGTTTTACTAGAAAAGTTAACTACTTTAGCGTGTTGGTTTGGAGATTAGATGATTCTCCCTCATCTTTCTTCCTTTTAGGGACATATTGGAGCTTAGGACTTACTTTCTTTCCATAAGATACAATATCCCCTCTATGAGAGTTATTCAAATTGGGTTGTACCTACTCAATAACGGCTTTGGCTTTACCAATAGTCACCTCAGCTCTTTTGGTTATGGGCTCGTCATTCTTGCTTATCATGCCATCATTAACCTTTATCTCCTTCACAATGCATTTCTTCAAGTAGAACTTTGCATCGGCCAAGTGTGACCCTGCCTCAGTGAATGGCTCATCATCAGCAACTATCTTCTTCTCGACTTCACCCTCGTAGTATTTTAAAAATTGATGGTAGGTAGATGGAACTACTTTATTCTCATGTATCCAAGGCCTTCCAAGCAAAATATTGTATGAAGTCTTCGCATCGATCACATGCAACCATGCACTTGATTGCATATCTTCAATAGTGATTCCCATCATGATCGCGCTTATGGCTCTTTTCCCCCCTTGGTTCAATCCTTGGATCATCACACGACTTTCTGAGAGTTCGTTCATGGGAATACCAATTTCTTTCACAGTGCGAATTGGCAAAATGTTCACCGAGGATCCTCCATCAACAAAAATTCGATTTACCCTTTCATCACGCATATAGCCGACCAGGTACAATGGGAGGTTATGAGAAGTGTCACCTAGCAGAATATCATCATTTGTGAACGTGACTTTTTCCTCACAAGCATTAACTTCTTGAGGAGTGGGCTCGATAAGCTTTTCCGAAGATGGTGCCAACGGTAGGTCATCACTCTTTTCTTCTCCTTCGTCGGTATGGCAACAAAAGGCATCAATACCCCCATGGGAAATCTTCGTGCGGAACCAACTTGGTAAAAACTCTTCCAAGGTCACCGGATGTCGTGGCTTTTGAGGGTGGTGCACCTCCACTTTTGCTTTCTTTACATGCTTAGCGGGGTTCCATCTCCTAGGTATTTTCACCACTATTTTCCTTGTTGGTTTTTCCATTGATCCTTTTCGTGGGATCCTTTTGTGGCGCCTATGACGAGTCACCAACGTCCAACCTTCATCATCCTCAGGTTGATCGTCTTCAACTTTGTAGTTCTCCAGTAATTCTTCATCTTTACTTTCTTTAGAACTACATATCTGGATTGAATGAGCCAAATATGATAGATACTTGGTTTGCACTTGCTTTCTCATATTCAAGCACGATCTTCTTTTCACGAGCTAAGTCCATAACTTTGTCCTAGAAGACAAAGCACTTCTCCAGAGGGTGGCTCACAAGTCGATGATATTTGCAGTAATTTGGGTCATTGATTTTCTCAGCTTCATTTGGTTTCTTCATTTCCGGAAGATCAATGATATTTAACTCGAGGAGTTCTTCAAAAATAGCTGGCACATCAGAATCCAGAAATGGTTACTCTTTCTCTTGCATTTATTTTAGAGTCAACTTTCCACTTGGCTTATCTTGAAACGAAGTGGATTTCATACTATGCTTCTTGCTCACCTTCGTCGTGAACTTCACAGGTGATGTTGGTACAAACTTGCTCCATTTTCTGACTTCTTGCTTGTCATTCCCTTTGCGAGGTTCATAGATGGGCAGCCTTTCATTTCCAGCAGAGGACATGCTCAATTCCATGTCATGGGCACGAGTTGCAAGTTCTTCAAATGTGCTAGGATTGATACCTTGCAAGATGTAGCGCAATACCCAATGAATACCTTGGATGCACATCTCTATGCCAGAAGCTTCACTAAGCATTTCTTTACAATTGAGGCTTGCATTCCTCCAACGATTGATAAAGTCGAAAACTGGTTCACTCTTCCGTTGACGAGTATTTTTGAGTTCCACCATGCTCGCAGTGCGCTTTGTGCTATTGACTGCCTTACATGTCAGAAATCATGTTTAGGCTATATGAAAACACTGATGGGACCCACAGTGGTCGTGAATTATTTGTATTGACTGCTACATTACTGTTTTATACTCAGTCCCTGTTTGCTTATGCATTATATCTCAGTTCTTCCCCATGTCTTGATTAATACTTGTTGTATTCTCTGTTTGAGCTGTTTATTGTGATATTCGTGAGTAGGGGTGGGCGTTCGGTCGGTTTGGTTCGGTTTGAAGAAATTCGATTCGGTTATTCGGTTTTCGGTTTTGTAAAAGTAGTAACCGAAATCGAACTGAAATAAGTTCAGTTCAGTTCAGTTTTTCTAATTTCGGTTCGGTTATTTCGGTTCGATTTTCGGTTTGAACATTATCATATTGGGCTCCTTCTATGTAATAATAGGACCGATGAATTTGTTATTGTTTTCCCAAAACTTCAAAATTGTTGGAAATATTGTGTTTACAAAATAAAATAGACTAAACTTTGCACACTATTATGGATCTTAAAATTCAAACATAGTGTAAGTTACAACTCTGTGTGAAATCATCCCGGTATCTATCATATATGCTATGGAAGTTTTATAGAGTGAAAGTCTTTAAGATTGAAAAGTTGAGACTTACTTAATTGGGTTGAGTCTTTAATAGATTGGACCTAATAGTATTAATTTATTACCAATGGGCTTAGCCTATATATAACTTAAAGAACCTATATGCTAATAATTCGGTTTTTCGGTTAACTGAACTAAATAACTTACTAACCGAAAATCGAACCGAAAAATTGAAATTTTAAAAATTTAAACCGAAACCGACCGAACAAACCGAATAATCGAAACCGAAATAAAAAAAATTTGGTTCGGTCGGTTTATTCGGTTCCGACCGAAATATGCCCACTCCTATTCGTGAGGCTGGAGAGGCTAGTGACTGATATAGGGCATGTGTGTCGGGTTGAGAGCTATGTGAGATATATTGGATTGTGTTGCACGCCGCATTAATATTGGATCGGGTTATACGCCGCAACAAACCTTCGGACCATTTTATCGGATCGTACTGCACACTGCAGCAGTACTTGGGTAGGGATGCACGCCGCAGCAATATATGGATCGGGCTGCACGCCGCAACAGTATTGGGTCGGGCTGCACGCCGCAGCAATATAGCGCTTGGGTTGTAGGAGCCCTTCCGGAGTCTGTACACCGCCAGTGACCGCAGGTACCTTGATTTTGAATACTGAGGTTGAGAGCCGAGTGATTGAGATGTTGAGTTAGATGAGTGGAAGTAGTCCTGTGAGGTTGTATTTGTTCTTATTTATTGTTGCGCTTCGTTGCTAATCGTTCTTCTTGTGAAATTTCTGGAGGACTTATATTGCTTTACTTGAGCTCGATTTATATTTTGATATTATCACACCTGATCGTAATCGTGCCAATTTTTCTTTGCTGAAATTACTGAAATGAACTGTATTTTGTGTAACTCGTCACTGCTTTTTATTTCCTTATTTAATTATGTTACTTACTGAGTTGAAAGTACTCACTTTACTCCCTGCACCTTGTGTGCAGATCCAGGTGTGACCAGACGCGGAGGTCATTGAGCTCATGCATAGTTGACTTTTCCGGAGATTTACGAGGTAGCTGCCGGCGTTCGCAAACCTTGTGCTCCTTCCTTATTTTGTTTCCTTCCATATATTGATATTAGATGCAGACTATTGTAAACACTGTCTTTTGTATTTAGAGTCTAGTTGCTCATGACTTGGTGACACCCCGATGTTTGGGGCTAGAAATTCCGCATTTTATTTTTTATTTAAAGTTTAACTTCGAGTTTTATGAAAGATTCCTGATATGGAAAGTTTTACATTACTATTTTTATTGATTCTGAAGTATTTTGGGATAGTCGGCTTGCCTAGTATCATCGATAGGCACCATCACGATATGTTGAATTCAGGGTCGTGACAGCCGCTCTATCCAATTCGGTTGTATATACTATATTCAATTCGAGTGTATTAATTTTTAAATATTTTACATTGTATTTAATTCGACTGTATTCACACAACAAAAAATCACAAAACTAGTAATGTTTGTCTGTATTAAATTCACTGTATTCATTCGTAGCTACTTTTACACTATATTTAATTTGGTTGTATTCAAACAATAAAAATTGAAAAGATACAGATATCTTTCATAAAAGATAACCTAAGGAATACATAAATATAGGGAATTAATACAAAAAAAAATTGTATTTGCATTGAAAATACAGAATACAGTTAAATTTGAGTGTATTTGTACAAAATATAATGTATTTGTATCAGTGTGACTCAATAGCAAAAAAGAGGAGAAAGTTTGTGGGAGCTGACGTCTTCTGGCCAACCAAAACAATGTATATATTGTATTAAAATTAAAAATAGAGAAGAACAAAAATCCGGCCAGATTTGAGAATTCACATTCACATTATATATACCAAAATCTGGTGAGACGAACAAAAATATGGTCATAATGTGTATTTCGTTGTATTTAATTAGGCCACAAGTAATAAAATATACTCAAATCATAAAAGTGCACTCAGATATGAGAAAATACACTCGGATATGAGAAATCTGGTCGATTGGCTATGGATAACCAAACATGACGGTGGTGGTGGAGGTAATTACGAGTCCGATCTGAATAGAGGGATTTGAGATACTAAATTAAGTAATTTTCCTAGCGGGTGAGAGAAGAGAGAGTAAAAAGGAGAGAAAAAAATAAAAAAAACGTCGGACGACAGTGTTCCGGTGGGTCAGGCCGACGGTGATTCTCCGGCGAGATTGCAACACCAAAGAGATAGATAGTTTAAGGGAGATGGGGAGGCGGCTAGGCTATAGTCCGAAGATAAAAGGAGGAAGATAAGAAAAGGTTACTTTAGGGTTAGATATCTCTTTGAGAGGGTATTTGCTATCAAACCTAATATGTAGTTAAGTATTATAATTACTTTAGAGTGTATTTATTTATGATAAATTAGTATACAATTTAGTTATACCGTGTAAGATTTCCTTTAAAGATTGGGCAAAGATAGTTTTTAGCCGCGATCGAAACTATTTATATCTGATAAATGCAATAAGTATATAAATATTGTATATTTTGTACATAACACATAGAAAGGAAAAAAAAGAATATATATATATATACACTTTTCGACTATTAGTTTGAGAGCGGCTATACAATATTATTTTTTCTCTTGAAGAAGCTAAGAGCCCTGTCTCCAATGAAATTTTGGAGCTTTGGTAGAAGTTAAAAGGGCAAGTTACACATTTAGCCGATCAACAAAATATAATTATATTTACTAGATAAACATACAAAAATAAATATGTATAATATATGTGTATTACATATTAACATATAAATATACAATTTTTCTGTTATTATTTTTGGGAGCGACTATACTATATAATTTTCCCAATTTATTAAAATGCACTTAGGCAATCTTTGATTGAAGCTGAAATTATAAAGTATTTGAAGTGAAAGTTAAAAAAAATAGCATTTAGAAAAGTCAAATTGCAACTTATGTAGTTTTCTTTGATGTTTTCATATCTAACTTTTAATTAATCTAATCTGATTTAATTTCAAAAACCCTTTAATTTGATTTTCAATGAGCGAAATTTGTCAAGATATAAAAGGAAAAAAATGAAAGGAAAGGATATTAAATGCTTTGAGAAGTGCAAGACGACGAGTTGGTAGGTGGTCATTGATGTTTGTTTGCCTGCCAAGGATGGTAATATATGGTAAGATGTGATTTTCGAAACTTCACTGGCTCACTGCTATATGTACTAGTATTAGCACTTGCGTGAATGTGCGAACATTAATCATGTTAAATATTTATATTATTTAGATATATGTAAATAATTTATAATTTAAACTTTCTCAGCATATATCTAATCATTGGATAATAATATTAAAACTAAATGAAAAATATTAATTTTTTTCTGTTTTTCTTTTTTGATATTTCTCGCCAATGTCATTGTGTCACGACCCAAAATCCCTTCGAAGGAGTCGTGATGACACATAGTCTCTAAAACTAGGTAAGCCTAACATTAACTGAAATAACAACAATGTTTGCTAATATCAAACAATTTCGAAATAGAAATTTCTACACAATTTACAATCCCAAACCCGGTAGTACAAGCCATAAGCCTTTCTAGGGGTAATTATACATAATGAATACATCACTGTTCCGGAATAAAAGAAAACAATGGAAATAAATACAACAGAAGGTGAATTCGGAGCCATCGAACGCCCAGCAGGTGTACCTTGAAGTCTTCAGCCTCACCAAGCATAAGTCTCAAACCAACTCGATCTGAAGTACCTGGCTCTGCACAAAAAGATGTGCAGAAGCGTAGTATGAGTACACCACAGTGGTACCTAGTAAGTATCAAGACTAACTTCGGTAGAGTAGTGACGAGGCCAGGTCAAGACACTACCGTACATATATATATAACCTGCATGATTTAACCTAAATCTAACAAGAAAGGACTAAAAAAGTAATACCAATAGCAGAAGGATATCAAATTGCAAACAGTAGTAACAATAAGAGGAAAACACGAATTGCAACGAGAATTAACCAAGTAATTAAACAACAACATAGTTGGGGTCCGGATGAAGCATAAATGAGTTCAAGTAAAGAAAACGATGTTAACTCGACCAATCAAATCGTTTCTAATATATCATTTCAACAATCTCAATCCTCGTAATCTCATATCATAATCATAACTTCCCAACCTTTAACACACATAGCACCTTGTGCCCATATATTTTCATCTCACTTTGCATGGCAAAATCCACGTGTTATTCAGTACATCATATTCGCGTCACATGCTAATTAAGGTGTTCAAGAGATTTCATTCATATATCGTAAAGTAATAATACGGTTTTCAGACCAAGTAGGAAAATTAATGAGAAAAATGAGTTTATTTTAGAAACCATTTGAGTGAAGAAAATAATATTTTCAAATAAAATACAACACCGAATAAGCTATTGAATTTAATGTAGAATTTATTAAATTTAAACGTAATAAGGATTCCTTTTTAAGTGAAATAAAAACCTCAGACAGGTTAAGGATATTAAATTGAAAAATCAATTGAAATAAAATATAACAACTATTAGAAATAGTAAATACTGAAATATACGGCGAGTCTTAACTTAGAAGTCACACGAGGCAGCATGATATTAATTATTTTATTTTAAATCAATATATTACTAACAACTCAGCAGTGCATGAGGTAATGACTCAACGTAGTAAATTCACCTTAAAATCAATTCACCAGAATAAGTATTAGGTAAAGAGCTTAGGAATGACGGCAACGCAAAAAGTCAATGACAATAACTCGATCCTCAGAATGCAGAGAAAACTAGAAATATAGATTATTAGAGTCTCGTACGAAGGAACTGAAGACAACACAGTAAAACAGGGAATACCAAAATATAAGATATGTTGTGATGCACAACCCGATCCCACCGTATAATATCAATATCATAAGTCACCATTATTCCACCATATCAATACACCCTTATTTCACTTGTTGCGGCGTGCAACCCGATCCCACCGTACATTATTAATATCATAACAATGAACATCATATGTTGCGGCGCATAACCCGATCCCACCATATAATATCAATATCATAATTCACCTTTATTTCACCGTAACAATCCACCCTTATTTCACTTGTTGCGGCGTGCAACCCGATCCCACCGTATAATATCAATATCACAACATAAATATCCTCCCTTATGTCACCTATTGCGGCGTGCAACCCGATCCCCCGTAATTTAAATCAACAACAACAATTCAATAACTAAATTTACCAGAATTTCTACAATCAAGGGTATAAGTATACAACAACAAGAGAACCATGTAAAATGAAAGGATACAACAACCTTTACAAAATAACAACACATGTGAGGCACGTGATAACTAAGCTGGCAATCACAACAATTTTGACATGTAACAGATATATACATAGTCATAGAAGAACTCAACAATTAAGAGGTAGCAAGACAATAAGGAAGGCAATAACTTCAGCTAAGGCATAAGCGGGCCAAACAACAAGTAGGAGGTACAATAAGTGCTAACAACGACAATTAGAGCAGGTAAGATTAGCCTAGCAACGAGATACCTCATTGTCACGACCCAAATTCCCAACCTTAAGGATCGTGATGGCGCTTAACACCACACTCGCTAGGCAAACCAATGTTAGAACTTCATTAGCCATTTTCCTTTGAATATTTACTTAAACACAATGAGATAATTTAAAATAAACTAAATCTAATAATTTCCAATGAATAACCTCATGAATAAAATAGTAAACAAATAATTAAATCGAGCCACGAACTAACTATATAGCTATAAGACTACCCCCCAGAGTCTGGTGTCACAATTCATGAATCACGAAGAATACTACAAATAATGGGCTGAAAGAATTTTGTATCTGTTTTTGAACGTAATAAAACAGTGTCTATAAAATTAAGAGAAGACTCCAGGAATCTGTAGACGCCAGCATATCTACCTCGTGTCTCCGAATGATGATGTCAGCTACAAAAATCTCCTAACTCTGGTCAGTACCTGGATCTGCACAAAAGAGTGCAGAGTGTAGTATCAATACAACCGACCCCATGTACTGAGTAAGTGTCGAGCCTAACCTCGACGAAGAAGTGACGAGGCCAAGGCGGGGAAATTATAACATAACCTGTGACAATATATATATAATACAGCAAGAAGGAAGTAATAATAAACTAAATAACCAGTAACTTGAAACAGTAAATAAAAACACCTCGGATAACTTTTCCAAATATCAGCTATAATCAAATCTTCTCAAAATTTCCAAGATTCAATTTAAATCAGAGTAAAAAGCAGAGTATGAAAACCTTTTTAATAAAACATGGAGTTTTCCAAATCTTTATTTTTGAAAAATCAATAAAACATAAATATTCTCCCTTATCGCTCCTTGTTGCGGCGGGCAACCTGCTCTCACCTGTCCACCCTTATTGCTCCTCCCTATATATATATCAACCTTATTTCTCCTATTTCGGCGTGCAACCCGATCCCACATGTCCACCCCTATCACTCCTTGTTGCGGCGTGCAACCCGCTCCCACCAGACAATCACATCACTTTATTTATACAAATTTTCACAATTCAAGTCAAAACCTTTCACAATATTTTTTTTGTTGTCTCAACAATTATAAACAGAAGGATGTACAACTCATGAACTTCATAAATTATCATTTCACAATGAAACCACCGGAATATATATGCTTCGTAAAACAATGTCATCCAATTCAATCTTTATGTATCACAATGGAACCACGAGAACAACCAACACTTCCAAAATACTTGGAACAATACTTAACAACAAGTCGACGAAACTAAGTAGGCATGTAAACATCAATGATCATAAAACAATTAAGCCAGGAATTAAATAAATTGTAAATAAGGAAGGGATCATGTTCAACAATTAATTTGGTGGTGCATAGATACTCGTCACCTCACTTATACACCACACACATGCGAATTCACATAGCATTTAAGTTGGAGATTCCTATTTTCTCAAGTCAATATTAAACCAAGCACTTACCTCAAATTCTCAGGCCACTCACTACTCAATTACCGTTTTTCCCTTCGAATTTGCTTTTAACCCGCTCGATGTAACGACCCGGCCGGTCGTTCCGAGAGTTTAGCCTCGTTTCCTCCATTTTTGCTTCATTTTTATGTGGTTCAGCTTTATTTATGTGTGTTGGGTCGGTTGGTTCGGGTTCGGAGTGGTCATGGTGAGAATTTAGGCATTTAGTCTCCTAAGGTAGCCTAAAAGATGAGAAAGTCAACTGAGAGTTGACTTATTGGTGAACGACCTCGGAATGCAGATTTTATGGCTCGGATGATTTCATTAGGTGATTTGGGATTCAGGAGTGTGTTCGGAATGAAGTTTTGATGTTCGGTGTAAAATTAAGCTTGAATTGACGAAAGTTAGTTTTTGGCGATTTTCGATCGGCAGTGAAAAATAGGCTATCGGGGTCCGAATGGGATTCCGGAAGTTGTAACATGTCCATAATGTCATTTTGGGTATGTGTGAAAAATTTCAGGTCAATCGGAGGTGTTTTGGTTGGTTTAGGCGTCGTTGGTGGAGCTTAAAAGTTTTAAAGTTCATAGGGTTGAATTTGATGTAGTAATTTTGGTGTTTTCATGTTGTTTTTGGTGTTTCGAAGGCTCGACTAAGTTTGAATAATTCTATGGGGTGTGTTGGTGTGTTTGGTAGGGGCCCCGAGGGGCTCGGGATTAATTTCGGATGGTTGGCTGAGTTTTGAACTTGGAAAATTGCAGCAAATGGCTGCTGGTGTAAGTTTCTGGTGTTGGCCGCACCTGCGGATGGATAGCCGCAGGTGCGAAAGACCATGCGCAGGTGCGAAGGGAGGCTAGGCAGGAGCAATCTGCAGGTGCGAAGAGTTGGCCGCACCTGCGAAGCCGCAGGTGCAGAGAAGTGGCTGCAGGTGCGAGAATTGGCTCGTTAGTGGGATTTTGCAGGTGCGCACTTGGGACCGCAAGTGCGGGTCCGCAAGTGCGATTAAAAGTCCGCAGGTGCAGAATTACTGGGTAGAACAGTATAAAAGAAGCCTCCGTGAAATTTCAGTCATTAACCATTGTTGCATGCGGTTGGAGCTCATTTGAGGGCAATTTGAAGAGAGAATTTCTGGGTCTTCAGTGGAGGTAAGTTCCCGAGTTATTAAAGTCGTTTCTATGTTATTTTGTTCGGATTAGGCTTGTATTTGAAGGATTAAAGTAAGAAAAAGTTTGGAAAATGGGAGGAAAGATTTGAGAATTTCTTTTGGCAATTTTAGTGGGCAATTGTGGTCCGATTTTGATGTTCTTGGTATGTACGGACTCGTGGGAGGATAAGGGTTCTTCTGATATAAATTTTATCAGATTATGAGATGTGGGCCCGGGGATCAAGTTTGGCCGAATTTCGAGATACTTGTATAATTGGTAGTTTACGATTGGGTTGAGTTCCTTTGGTATATATTAATGATGTTAAATTGGTTTTGGCTAGATTCGGAGCAATCGGGAGCCAATTTGAGGGGCAAGAGCATAGCGAACTAGTATTGTAGCCCAGTAGAGGTAAGTAATGGTTATAAATCTTGTCCTGAGGGTATGAAACCCCGGACTACATATTTCTCACTGATTTTAGAATGGCGCACATGTCGGATGACGAGTATGTGGTGCGCATTGATTTTTGGATTGGACTTGGTCCTCTCCGCGGCAACTAATAAGTTAATTATTTTACTCAAAACCTTATGTTAAATTATGTTCTAAATATTGTTGAAATATTTGGGCTATAAGCCGTGTTTGGGGCCTCGTGCCAATCTGTTTAGACCCCTTGGGGGCTTTTCACTGTTGTTTTCCTCACTGTTTATTGATGATTTCACTCAGTCACATTGTGTTTACTGTTTTCGAAACTCAGCCTGATTTACACTACTGTGAGATTTTTTCAAAAATGATGCTTTGGGTCGAGTACCCCATTTTACTGATTCGCCCGACGGGCTTTTGAGAGGTTCTGACTGAGTGAGGCCGAGGGCCTGATTTGTGAGGATATGATACGCCACGAGGTGACTTGATATTAGCGCTTGGGCTGAAGGAGCCCCTCCAAAGTCTGCACACACACCCAGTTAGCGCACCAAGTGCCGAGTGCCGAGTGACGAGTGATTGGGAGGCATGAGTGACTGTGAGGTATGCCCGATGGGCTGATTATGAGTGATGGTGAGGTATGCCCAAGGGGCTGATTATGAGTGACTGTGAGGAATGCCCGAGGGGATGATTATGATACATGTTTTTGCCCGAGGGGCTACTTATGATTTTACCATTTTCACTCTGAACTTATGAAATATGTTTTGCCCGAGGGGCCTCTTTATGATTTTCAGCATTTTTACACTAAACTTCTTGAAAGTTATGTTGAAACTAGTGGCAAGTATATCTCCAAATGATTTTCACTGAAATTGGCTTTTAAGCGTGATGATTTAACGTATACATTGTTGGAAAGAAAGGTTGTGCTTACTGTGAATTGATGAATTGATTTTATGTGTTTCTTGCTGCTCAGACCTGATTTATTTTCATTACTACTGAGTTGGTATACTCATATTACTCCATGCACCTTGTGTGTAGATCCAGGTGTTAGGGCAGGGTGAGCTGTCTATCTGTTCCAGAGCTCCTCGGAGGTTTGCAAGGTAGTTGCATGCGTCTGCAGTCCTGCTCTCTCTCCTGCTTACTATTATAAAATTTATTTTTGTTTGAGTTGTATATTTTATGTAGATGCTCATGACCAGTGACTCCGGGTTCTCGGGGATTGTATTTAATATTCAGTATAGCCTTAATTGTTTTATAAATGTTTAAAGGAAACTTTTATGGTTATCAGTATAGTAAAGATGTAAATGGAAGCTTATTATGATTTGAGTGTAGTTTTGGCTGGCCTAGTTCCACGATAGGCGACATCACGACTGGCTTAGATTTGGCGGTCGTGACACTCGAATCTAACCATAATTAGTTTAATATCATTAATTTATGCTAAAGGAACTAACTAGACTGAAAATTATTGTTTTCCCAAGTTTTTTCAAAAAAGGTTACAAACCGACCCCGGGCCCGCTTGGTCCAAACTCGGGGTTCGGACCAAATTCCATTTACCCATTCACCCCCGAGCTCGAATATGCAATTAGTTTCGAAATCCGGCCCCAATTCGAGGTCAAAATTCATTTTTTTACAAAATTCCCTAATTCTACCCAAACCCCTAATTTCTACCATGAAAAATCTTGATTTGTGATTGAAAAGTGATGAAAAACATTGGGTAATTGAAAGAGAAGGGTTTAGAATTGTTTACCAACACTTTGGGGATGAATTTTTGTAAATAAAATCGCCTCTAGGTCTTTGTAGTTCGAAAATATGAAGAAAATAGGTTCTGCCCGTTTTTTAAATTGGTTTTATATGACTGGGCAGGCTGCGATCGTGATGGGCCTGCTGCGTTCGCATGATAACGAGCGCGTTCGCATAGCTTTACGACCTGATGAAAATCGCGATTGCGGCCCAATGGTCGTGTTCGCGTAGAAGAAATCGAGCATCCCTTCCCAGGCCCACTTAACTCACTGCGTTCGCGTGAACCTGCCCGCGTTCGCGAAGGGTATCCCCCCCAGTGCGTCGTGTTCGTGTCCAAGGCCACGTGTTCGCATAGAACAAAATGACCCCAGTGCAAATTCTACTCTACGCGATCGCGTGAGAAGCTTCGTGATCGCGAAGAGGAATGCACCAATGCACCAGAACAACTATTACACCAAAACATCTTGAAACTCACCCGAGCCCTCGGGGCTCTAAACCAAACATGCACGCAAGTCTAAACACATCATACGGACTTTCTCATGCGATCAAATCATGAAGATAACATCTAAAATTATAAATTTAACCTCAAAACTCATGATTTTTTTCAAGAACACTTCAAATTTTCTAACTTTTCAACCCGATGTCTGAATCACGTCAAATCAACTCATGACAAACCTGTATCCAGCTCCGAAACAAAAATACCGGCCCGATACCAACAGTTTCAAATACTAATTCATTTCTTTATTTCATTAAAAATTCAGCAAAACAATTTTCTTTAAAAATTGATCTCTAAGGCTAGGGACCTCGGAATTCAATTCCGGGCATACGTCCAAGTTCGATAATTTACTGCGGGCCTCCTGCGATCATCGAAACACAGATCCGGGTCCGTTTACTCAAAATGTTGAACAAAGTCAACTAAAACAAAATTTTAAATTTCAAAATTACTATTTCTCATATTTTCACATAAAATCTTTCTGGTTTCACGCCCGGACTGCGCACCCAAATCGAGGTAATTAAATTTGTCTTTTTAAGTATAGTGAGCCTGGAATGGAGTCTTAATTCGTAAAATGACCCTTTGGGTCATCACACTCATGTAATGACAATTTAATCAAGGGAATGGGAAAATACTAGACAATCTAAACCGGTCAATACAACATATAGACCGTGTACCCACTCATCATCTTGTGTACACGGCTTTCACATAACAAGATAGCACAATTAACCCAATTCCTAAGGGGTGGTTTCCCCCACACAAAGTTAGACAAGACGCGTACCTCAATTCGGCCAACTCAATACTCAATTTAAATTTTCCTTTACCAATTCACCACCGCTCGGCTCAATCTAGTCAAAGACTACTTGGATACATCAAACAATGCAAGAGAAAACAATTTCAATTAACAAAGCTATGATTCTTATACAATTTGCAAAAGTTCAACTCCCCGGACCCGCACCTCGAAACCCGATAAAGTTAACAAAACCCGAACACTCATTTCGATACGAGTTCAACCATACTAAAATTATCAAATTTCGATACCATTTGGTCCTTCAAATCATCATTTTACATTTTGAAAGTTTTCTTAAAAATTCCCATTTTTCATCAACCCAAAACACTAATTAAATGATAAAAATAAAGACAAAATCATGAAATTTTAATAAATTCTAGGTGAAGAACACTTATCCAATCGTTTTGCTTGAAAAACCCACAAAGAATCGCTCAAAACCGAGCTCTAGAACTCAAAAAATATTTTAAATGGCTAACCCTCAGAATGGAGTACTTTTATATTCTGCCTAGGTATTTGTACATCGCGATCCTGGAATAAATAATGCGATCGCATAGAAGAAAAATGGCTACTGCCCAAAAGGTGTTATGCGATCGCGTAAGAACTCATGCAATTGCCTAGTGAAGGAATTATCTGCTGCCCAAAACCACACTTCGCGATCGCGAAGCATACGGTGCGATCACGGTTAAGGAATAATTCTGCCCAGATAAAATAAACAATGCGAACACGGACGAAGTGATGCGAACGCGGAGAAGCCAAACACACACTTACGCGATCACGGATATATCACAGCGAATGTGAATAACAAATATCTCACCCTCAAGATACACTACGGGAACGCGGAGGAAATGTCGCAAGCGCGATGAAGGAAACTAGATGACAGAAAACAACAGTCTCAAAATAGAAAGAAATGGCCTGTAACCATCTGAAACACGCCCGAGGCCCCCGGGACCCCGTCTAAATACACAAACAAGTTCCATAACCTAACACAGACTCGCTCGAGGTATCAAATCACAATGAACAATGTTGAAACTACGAATCGCACCATAAATCGAACTAATGAACTTTCTAACATTCCAACTTCTAAAACTTGTGCCAAAACCTATCAAATTTACCCAAAATGACGTCAAATTTTGTAGAAAAGTACCAAATGACATAACGGAAATGTTCCAACTTTCGCAATCACATCCTGACCCCGATATTACCAAAGTAAACTCTTGGTCAAACCTCTCAACCTTCCAAAACTTCAACTTTTTAATTTTCGCCAAAATGCACCAAATTACCCCCACAGACCTTCAAATCCAAATCCGGATGCACGTCTAAGTCCAAAATCATCACCCGAGCCTATCGGAACCGTCGAAACCCCAATCTGAGGTCAAATACTCAAAGGTCAAACCTTGGTCAATTCTTTCAACTTCGGGCTTCTCAAATGAGAGTCACTTCTAGAAATCCATTTCGTATTTCTCAAAAAAATGAAACGATGATGCACGCAAGTCATAATACACGGTGTAAAGCTACTCGTGACCTCAAACTGCCGATCCGAATGCAATTTCTCAAAACGACCAGTCGGGTCGTTACACATTGGATCCTAAAAATAGTCAGGAAGCAAAATAAAAACGATCAAATGTTGTGATTTTAAATGGTTCTTTTGATATGACTTGACTCTTTTACTACTACTTGAACTCTTTTTACTACTACTTGAACTCTTATTTTGTGTGTTGATATCTCTTAAAAATATTTATTTTTTAACCTTTCAATTTCTAAAACTTTATTTTTCAATAAGAATTATCTTATAATAACATAAGTGAAAATATTATCCTTAATTCAAAACTCATTTTAGTTGGCTATCAAAAAAATTTAAAAATTCTTTAGCCAACAAATATTTTTCCCAGTATGACTCCATTTTGATATTTGAGGTTAACCATATTAAATATTTGAGTTATTTTTGAATTATATGTAAATTGTAACGACCCGACTGGTCGTTTTGATCTCTAGCATGTCGTTCAGCGGTTTGAATTCATGAGCAGATCCATTTCAGGTATTATGACTCGTCGACATGGTCAGAGTTGAATTTCAGGAAGTTCGGAGCCAAATTGGATCAATTCTCATTTCAGAAGCCTTAAGTTGGAGAAATTGACTAAGATTTAAATTTTGAGTAAACGACCTCAGAATCGGGATTTGAAGGTTTCTTTAGGTTCGTATGATGATTTCGGACTTAGGCGTATGTCCGGATCGGGCTTTGGATAACCCGGGAGCATTTCGGTGTGTATTGCGGAAGTCAGCAATTTTGAAAAAATTTCCTAAGTTTGGCTTGAAGCACATTTCAGTGATATTGATGTACGTTTGGGATTCCGAGCCTGGGAATAGCTTCGTATGGTGATTCTGGAGTTGGGATCACGATTGGAAGTGAATTCGGATGTCCGTAGGTCATTTTGAAGTCATTTGGCTAAAGATAGAAATTTGAAGGATTTTGAGAAATCCGACCGGAAGTGGAAATTTTGATATTAGGGTCGGAATATGATTCCAAAAGTTGTAGCAGGTCTGTAGTGTCGAATATGACTTGTGTACAAAATTTGGGGTCAATCGGACGTGATTTGATAGGTTTCGGCATCGGATGTGGAAGTTTGAAATTTGGAAACTCATAAAGTTTGGATTTGGGTGCGATTCATGGTTTCAGCATTGTTTGATATGATTTGAGGCCTCGAGCAGGTTTGGGGGATGTTATGGGACTGAGTCGTGGGATTGGACGGTGTACCGGGGACCTCAGGTGTGTTTCGGGGTGAAATCGGACCATGTTTTCTCTATTTTGCTGCTGCTGTTTCTGGTGTATCTGTTGTGCTACACGATCGCGGTCCCTTGTGTGCGATCACAGAGAGGAAAATCTTGGGGCTGCTGGTTTGGATTTCGCGAAAGCAGGAAAGAGAGTGCGAACGCGGAAGCTTGGTATGAGTTAACTACGCGAACGCGGGTCTTTGCACGCGAACGCGTAGAAGGAAAGGGAGCTGGGGGCCCAGCATATGCGAACGCGGAGCTGGAGTGCGAACGCGGGGGAATGAGAAGGCTGACCATCGCGAACGCACTCTTTGGTGTGCGAATGCGAAGAGTATGATCTTGGGCTTGGATTTATGGGCTTCACGAACGCGATGGAGCAGGTGCATTCGCGAAGGACGGGCAGCAGCCTGGGCAGATTGTTTAAAAGCGTGGAATTAGTTCATTTCACCCATTTTCTCATGGCTTAGAAGATTTTTGGAGAGCTTCAAGAGGGGATTTTCGTCATCTATGTAAGTTATTCCAACTCATCTCAAGTTAAATACAAGGTATATGCACAGATTTGAACATGAAAATTTGTAGAAAATTAGGAATTTTAAAGAAAACCTAGAAATTTGGTAATTTGGATTTTTAGCCACGAATTTGAGAATGGAATTTAGAGTAAATTGTATATTTGAGCTAGTAAGGCTATGGGTAGATTTTATCTCCGAGAAATTTCGGAATTCGTGCACGTGGGCCCGAGGGCATTTTGGTCAATTCCTTGAGCGGAGATAGGAGTTTATATAATTTGAATTGTTGCAGATATTAGAGTGAATTTTCATTGCTTTGCCCATTATTTGGTAGTTTTGGGGCGTTGTGCATCCATTGGAGTCGCCGGAAGGGCTTGGAAGCCGGTTATGGAATTTCATAGCGAGGTAAGTCTCTTTTCTAACTTTGTGAGGGGGAATTGTCCCTCTAGGTGAACTAATTAAATATGTTCTACTATCTGCGGGGGATACGTACGCACGAGGTGGCGGGAGCCTGTGCGTAGATACTATTATGCCATGTCCGGGTAGCCTAGGACCCACTAGCATGCTTACTTGTTTTACTTGTGATCTTGTCAGTAATATTAGACCGCTAATATGATCGAAATAGTAATTGAATACCTAAGAAGACTAGAGTACATTTTCTTAATCATCCAGAAAGAGAATTGATTCCTCCGTGGATAGTTGTATTCCTGATAAGGTTATATTATTAAATATTATTAAACTTGGCAAATGAGTTTCAAAACAAAGATTTAAATACTATTTTTCGTGTTCCCTTAAGAAGAATTTTACCACTTTCCTGAGTAACTGCTTTCTTGATAAAAATGTGGATTTATTATGTGAATACGTGTACTTATGAGCACATGAGTCGCAGGTACGATTCGCGAGTAGGTTAGCCTTATTATTATTATGTTGACCGCGTCGCATGATCGATTCGCGAGCGGCGAAAATAAATGCATCTATGGTTCGAGCCTTTCGACCCTCGGTAGTGCACAGTTTGTTATTGATGGTCTGCGTCGTTCGACCCTCGGCATTTCTTGTGCATGATGATTGCTGCGTATTTAATATTTCCTATAATTATTATTGGTAATTGGCCTAAGGAGATTTAAATTGACAACTGAAAAGACGAAGATTTAAACTGTTTAATGTGGAAGGAGTTGATATTATTTATTCCTGATTTTTAATAAATTGTCTATGACATTCATGCTTAGTGTCTCACTTGATTATACTAAATTGACTTCTAGCAAGTGTCTAAATCGACCTCTCGTCACTACCTCTCTGAGGTTAGGCGGGATACTTATTGAGTACACGTTGTTTTTGTACTCATGCTACACTTGTTGTGCATTTTTATTGCACAGGTACCTACATAGCGATGTGGCTGGTTTGGAGACTTAGGCGAGCTGCATCATCTGGAGGCGATCCGCAGCTAACAGAGTCTCCCTCGTATTGTATTATTTTATTTTAATTTCCTTGTCCAATTGTATTTCTGACAAGCTTTGTAGTAATTGTAAAATTCTTAGAATTTTCTCATGTACTTGTGTCACCGGGTTCAGGGATCTGTTTGGGATGTATTTTATAAAAATGGAATATTAAACTGTCGTATTTACTTAGCGAATTTTATTCAGTTATCATGTAATAAAGTGAAAGGTAATGTTTTCAAAGAAAATGCTAAAACAGGAATTTAACTTAACTATTAATTGATTGGCTTGCCTGACAACGGTGTCCGGTGCCATCACGACCTCATGGATTTTGGGTCGTGACATAAATAACCTTAAAATTTAAGCCTTCTAAATAATTATAGATAATCGTTAGATATTAATTAAGAAACACTACATGAAAAAAGACTAATATTTTCTCAAATCTCGTAATGATCATTTTATTTTTGCACTATTCTCATTGGTGTCATTGGAACCTAAAAATAGCCACAAAGCGAAATAATAACTCATATTTATGGCAAAGTACAAAGATTGACACAATATAAATGATTCTTTGGTTACGACGTGACTCATTTACTACGACTTGAACTCTTATTTGGTACAATATTATCTTTCAAAATATATTTCTATTTTGAAATTCCAATTTCTAAAACATTATATATATTTCAATAACTATACTTATAATGATGCAAGTGAAGATATTATCCTTAATTTAAAATTCAATTTAATTGGCTATCTAAAAATTTAAATGATTCTTTAACCGGAAAAACTTTATTTCAGTACGACTCCATTTTCAGTTTATTGATATCTCTAGCCATAATTTTTTTGTTTTTAATACCCTATATATACAAAAAAATTGTTCTTTGAATCATTAAATGTTAAATTAGTTGATTGTTATTATATAACATTGTATATATTATCTTAAAATTTTCAAGTAGTTTATTATTCGACATCATACTTGGATTATCCTCAATGCAAACTGCTCAAACTGCATTTAAATTCAAATTCGAATATCACATCAGTTTGTCAGTAATAGTGATTTTTTAAAAACGACACTTAATGAAAATTAAAAAAAAAATATTCTAACATATCCTTATCTTATAATCTATGTATTTGAGTTGAAAAAAATATTTCAAATCGATGAGATTAGCTTCCAAACTTTTTATATTCCACAAAGATGAAACATAAGACGAAATATTTGTCATTTCTTATTTCTGGTTTTTAGATCTCTCATACATTTTTTTCAATATTTATTTTCTTTTATATTATTTTTTATGTCATTCTTTCTTTTGTTACAAAAAATTAATTTATTTCACTATAAAAGGATGAGTTTTAATAGAAATTGTCTACATAAGAAATTCACTTATATTTGTAGTCTTTGGTTGAAATTCTTTGATATTTTTCTTTTGGCTTTATCTAATCAGCCTAAATAGGTGCTCACCCGACCACTTAAATTAATAAAATTGAAGGATGTGTAATTTATATATAATCCATATATAATATGTGTATAATTGTGTTTTGTCCGTTTATCATCTATTTAAATTGGCTATAAAAAATAAACAATAAATCTGGCGGGATATTTATGTAAATATTCCATAAGATTTCGGGTTTTCTAGTTTATCCATTATGACTTCTAGTAATTTTTAAAACTCTCTACTAATGTTCAAAATAAGTAGAAAAAACTAAAGAGTTTTTTCGAAATAATTTGTTTAAGTTAAAAAAAATTCACGTCATACCAATTTCTTTTAAAAATATACTCTTTGTTACACTTGAAAATCGCTATAGAACTATCAATTAGAAACCAATATCTCTCTTGTTGAGTTCGAGAAAAAAAAACCCTTTCACATAATCTAATGATTCAAAACTAATATTCTTCAACGAAAAAAATATTATACCTTTGCAATATTATCACGACCCTAAATCCTTAGTCGTGATGACGTTTGTCGTGGAATCAGGCAAGCCACACATTTCGTTGAATCCAAGTTTAATTTTTGAAAAATTCATTAGAAGCAGAATATTTTTAACAATCCATTTGAAAGTTAACAACTTTTAAAACACAATTTTCAATTCTAACCCCGGATCTAGTGTCACCAAGTCACGAGCTACTACAACGTACAAATGTAAAAATAGAGGAAATGACAACATAGTCTGTAATAATAAAAGTGCAACAGGAATATAAAGGAGGAGAAGACGAGGTTGCGATCGCCAGCTGCTACCTCGATGACTCCGAAGAAACTTTGACGGTTGCTCAGTATCTACTACCGGGTCCCGGTGTACCTGGATCTGCACACAAGGTGCAGGGGTAACGTGAGTACACCAACTCAGTAAGTAACGAACCCAACCTATGGGCTGAGAGGTAGTGACTGACTAAACCTTGAAATTTACAATAAACAGCGTACAGAAATTAGACATGCTAACAGTTTATCAGAAAATATACAAAATATGCCAAGCATGTCGGAATACTCTACATGCCGTCATATAATTATATAAAACCAGTGTGGAAATGCACATAGTGCTCACAACCCTCACACTGTAGTCCACTCAGTATTGTATATGGCTCTCAGGCACAGGGAAGGTCCATCCCAGAATGTACATAACCATCAGTGACGGTAGTCACTTGGTACTGAGGAAAAAGGCCAATCCAGCCCCACGGAGAATATCCATCTCCGGAACACAGCACGCTGACAAGATCCATGTCCAGGGATGATCCATCCCTCACATATCATCAACTTCGGACAAGGTCCATGTCCAGGGAAGATCCATCCCGCAATATCAATGCGCTCACTGGGGGTTTAAAGACTCCAGAGGCGCCCTATTGGCCCAAGCGCTATATCAATACAACGAAGGCATGATTAAAGTATCGCTACGATGTGCCGTCCGATCTCATAACTGTCTCAACAACAGATTCTCGGCCTCACTAAGTCATTACTCTCCAGCCTCACTCATATGGCTCACAGATGTATAAATCATCCCAAAACAATGATAAATATGCATATAATTAACAATTACTGAGAATGAGGCATGAAATGATATACTATAACAAGACTGAGTATATGAAATCAAATAATCACCAAATGAGACAGTAGTATACGACCACTCGGGTCTCAGCATTTTCGGCGTGAAGCCTTAGCATTTATACTTAACATGATTCCTAACATGTTCACATTTACCAACTTAATAGACATGCGGATATCAATCTGTAATAACTACTACACGGTGCCATGGGATGATCCAGGACACAAATACTCAGTGCACACTCGCATGCCCGTCACTTGGCATGTGCATCACCTCAATTATAGTCATATATCATATAGTTCGGGGTTTCAAACCCTTAGAACCAAGTTTGGAAACGTTACTTACCTCAAAACGGGCTAAGATCCTAGCCCTCAATGCCTTTGCTTCTAAACTTGGCCTCCGAGGGCTCCAAATCTACCAAAAATTAGATTCATATCATTATTATATGCCAAGGAACGAAGCCCATTCGAAATTTATCAAAATTACCCAAAAATCCCGAAATTGGCCAAACCCGACCCCCGGGGCCACATCTCGGAATCTGATAAAATTTATATCAAAAGAATCCTCATCCTCCCACGAATCTATACATTCCAAGAACATCAAAATCGGACCTCAAATGACCCCTCAAATCCCCATTTTAAAGTCTCTATTTATAAGCCCTAATTTCCCCAATTTTGGGTTTAAATCTCACTAATTTCGGGTTTAATTACTTAAAAATCAACATAGAATTGAGTTATGAAGTCAAAAATCTTACCTCCAAGTGTTTCCCCTTTGATTCCTTCTTTAATCTCTCTCAAAAGCTTCAATTCCGCCCAAAAATGGTGAAAAATGGCTAAGGGTCGCGGATATGGCCTTTTAAATACACTACTCAGGCGCCCTTAATTTCCTCAGTGCGTTCGCGTTACCAGGTACGCGTTCGCGGAGCACAAATCAAACTTCCCCTATGCGATTGCGTCCTGCCCCCACGCATTCGCACATCTTACCAGTCAGCCCCACGCGCCCTCAGCCCTATGCGTTCGCAGGTCTCCCCCACGCGACCGCACTGCTCAACACTCTCTCACTTACGCGATCGCAGACCCTCAATGGCGATTGCATAGTACAAAAGTTGTACTGCCCCCAAAAATCCCTATGCGATCGCATCCACACATACGCGATCGCATAGAAGGATAACAGAACTGAACACCAGAAAAATTCCTGCAATTCTCCCAAGTCCGAATTGGTCCGTTAACCTCCCGAAACTCACCCGAGGCCCTCGGACCTCATCCAACATACCAACACATCCCATAACCTTATTAAAACTTAGTTGAGCCTTCGTAACACCCAAAACAATGCCAAAACACCAAAATCACATCGGATTCAAGCCTATGAACTTTGAGATTTCTAAATTTCGCCAATGACGCTGAAACCACCCAAAACACGTCCAATTGACCTGAAAATATGCACACATATCCAAAATGACACTAAGATCCTGCTCCCACTTCCGGAATTCCATTTCGACCCCGATAGTCTACTTTCCACTGCCGATCGAAAATCGCCAAAAACTCAATTTCGCCAATTCAAGCATGATTCTACTCCGGACATCAAAATCACATTCTGAACACACTCCTAAGTCTCAAATCACCTAACGAATCTATCTGAGCTATAAAATCCACATTCTGAGGCCGTTTATCTATAAGTCAACTCCCAGTTGACTTTCCCAACTATTAAGCTCATATAAGAGACTAAGCGCCTCAATTCTCACCACGACCACTCCGAACCCGAACTAACCAACCCAACACATCATAATTAGGTTAAATAGCATATGAAAAAGCTGAAACAGAGGAAACATGGCTAATCTCACGAAACGACCGGCCGGGTCGTTACAAATATTGGCTTGACTGCAGCTAAATAAAGGAGTTTCAGCTTATACCCTTCAATTCCTAGAGTGTGCTAAATTGAAATTAATGATAAGAATTGTATAGACAAAGTTTTGTTATTTGTTTGATGTCCATTTATACGAATTGACTCTTCAAACGAATATTCTTCAAAAAGAAAAGAAAAAAATAACTTTTTTCTTTAATATTGGCTGATTTTTGTAATGTTTCTTTCTCTAGCATGTATGTTTACTTCACTATATATGTAAGTAAATTTTTATTCGATTTTTAAACTCTTTTTTGTTATTTGGATAAACATAGGTGTTTACCTTATATATGTCACGATCCAAAATCTCACATGTCGTGATGACGCCTATCTCAATACTAGGCAAGCCCACAATCTCAATAAACCACCATATCTTTTAATTTTGAAAACATAATAATTAAATTCAGCGGAAGAAATCTCACAAGTACAAATATAAACACTCACAAAATCCAGTGTCACTGAGTGCATGGGCATCTAATATGAATACAAAGTCTGACTGATAAAACACTGTCTGAAAGTATAGAACAGTACAATATATGAAAGAAAGAGAGTCAAGGTCAGCGGACTCGAGGCATCTACCTTGATAGTCTCCAACTGATAACACTCTTAGATCTAACAGTCGCCATGTCCGAAAGCACATGGATCTGTACACCAGGTACAAAGTGTAGAATAAGTACAACCAACTCAATAAGTAACAAAACTAACATCTGGCTGAAAATAGTGATGAGCTCTGCAGGTGCAGTCCAGTACATAAATAATGGTACATAATGTAGGCATGCATTCAAGTTCAACAGTTAAACTCAGTACAAGCAAAAATATATCAATATTGCATGATATGAGGAATATGACAACTCAGTGGAAAGACCTCATGTACTACTGGTCACAATTCATTCGGTCACTCGGTACTGTTTATGTCCAATCCAGCCGAGGAATATTCCACCTCGTACATATATATACACATCGACTGATAGTTAGTCACTCAGTACCGTATAAGGCCAATCCAGCCCTGGTAAGTTTATCCCCAAATGTAAATGATACAGACAAGATCCATATCCAGGAAATTCATCACAATATAAATAAGTAAGGCAAGACCATGCCCTGGGAAGTCCTTCCTGAGTATATAATCATCTACGCTCATTGGGGGTGTGTACGGGCTCCGGAGGGGCTCCTTCAGCCCAAGCATGATATAAAGCCGATATGGCCTACTGCAGGCGGGCAATCCCGATCCGTATAATAATAAAGCCTATAAGGTTGCAGGCGGGCAACCCTGTTCCATATAGTAATAATATATATAAAGCCAATATGGCCTGCTGCGACGCGCTCGATCCCATAAATATCCTCACAATGGACGAATATGACTGAGTGTGAAATGTACATTTTTAAAACAATTAATTCAACAGCAACACGACTCCATGGGTCCCAAAATATCGGCATGTAGCCTAAACATGATCGTTATAAGAGCCTTATCTCAATTTCTCTAACACGTGGAAAATGTTCAGATAATAACATGATTCTTTAGTTTTACAACTTCACGAGATTTATTCAAGTCACAATTTCTATGGTGCACGTCCACACGCTCATCACCTATCGTGTGCATCACCTCCAAACGATTTATATAACACCAAATTCGGGGATTCATACCCTCAGAACCAAGTTTAGAAATGTTACTTACCTCAAACCGTGTAATTTCTTACTCTGCTATTCCTTTGCCTCGCGAATCAGCCTCCAAACGCCTCGAATCTAGTCATAATAATTCGATTAAATCAATACAAATTATAGGAATTATTATCATATGAAAATACAAATTTTCCATCAAAAATACAAATTTCACCCCAAAATCGCCTGGGGCCCACGTCTCAGCAACCGACAAAAGTTACAAAATATGAACGCCAATTCAACTAGGGGTGGGCGTCGGTCGGTTCGGTTGGTCACTATAAAAGTACGGTAGGTTTATCGGTTTTTCGTATTGTTAGATTAATAACCAAATCAAGCCAAAGTATTTATGGTTCAGTGCGGTTTTTTCAAGG
This sequence comes from Nicotiana knightiana, assembly GCA_005239525.1. Classification (NCBI taxonomy): domain Eukaryota; kingdom Viridiplantae; phylum Streptophyta; class Magnoliopsida; order Solanales; family Solanaceae; genus Nicotiana; species Nicotiana knightiana. Next base: position 96,941 of record ML388139.1, on the reverse strand, counting down.
TTCGATTTGACTATTTCCGATTTAGTTTTTCGATTATTAACGGTTCAAGATTTTGATTAATACAACAAGTTGCTGAAACATGTTGGTTTTAGGCTGGCATTAGGTATTAATTTTCAAACAAGACTGCAATTCGAGTTTGATGTAAGATAGGTTAAGAAACCGTTCTTTGATGTCAATCTCTTTACTTTCTAAATTAAGATTTACATACTCAGAATTACATTAAGAAAATAAAGTTCTATCTATTCTAAAAAGACTTATGGACGAGAATTATGTTATCTAAATTTTTTCTTAATTGGATATCTTATTCCACATCCTCAGAATCCAAAGTTATGGACCGTCTGCAAGCAGGAAACCAGTATTAAGATTAAACCCTTGTCAGCACTGGCTTCTATGGCAGAGAAAATAGAGCAGAAATGCGTGGAAAAGTTCCAGGCAAACAGCGCGAAAGGTAGAGAAGTTATGGAACGGATGTGTAAGTACTTAGAAGCTGAATCCAGTGGCATTTCAGTGTGACCAAGTTTTTGAATAGCTTTATGTTAGTCTTCTTCAGCGAGTAGCACGTTTGGGTATGAGTCCAAAATTTATTTTTTCGGTTTAACCGAAAATCGAAATACCAAAACCATAAACTGCCCTGAAAAATCAAATTTTAATAATTTTAAAATCACACACCGACTGGATAATCGTTTAAACCGAAATCGAAAAACCAAAATTCATGATTCGGCCGGTTTTTTCAATTCGGCCGATATTATGTCCACCCCTACATTCAACCACGAGTCGAACCATACAAATTTCACTCAAATCCGAGATCAATCCGACCCTCAAATCTTCAAATTTAACCAGGAGGGTTTCAAAAAATTTCCAACTTAACCAATTAAATGTTAAAAACAACCATAGATTCGGGTACTTTAATCAAAATTGAGTTGAGAACACTTACCTTGTTGTTTTCCTTGAAAATCTCTCAAAAATCGCCTCTTCCCGAGCTCAAATCCATAAAAAATGGAAAATGGGATGAAGTACCATTTTCAGAACTTAAACATTCCGTCCAGCGATTCCTTCTTCGCGAACACGGCCACTGCCTCGCGTTCGCGACGCACAATTTTGTGCTGCCCACAGTTCCTTGTTCGCGAACGCGATGACCAAAAATCCCAGCTTCCGCGAACACGGAACATCCTTCGCGAACGCGTAGGCTAACTCCCTCTTCACTTCGCGACCGCGACCGCGCTCACGCGCACGCGATGCACAACCAGCCCAGCTCTTCTCGAACGCGGCTTCCCCTTTGCGAAAGCGAAGAGAAACTCTTGCCTACCTCCATTTCCCCTTCGCAAAAGCGAGACCCCTCTCGCGAACGTGAAGAAGGAAACCAGACAGTGCATCAAAAAAATTCCACCAGCTATTTAAGTCCCAGTTTCGATTCGTTAACCATCTGAAACTCACACGAGGCCCCCGGGGCCTCAACCAGATACACCAACAAGTCCTAAAACATCATACGAACTTAGTCGAAACCTCAAATCACATCAAAAAATGCTAAAATCACAAATCACACCCCAATTCAAGCTTAATGAAAACTAACGAATTCCAACTTCTACATTCGATGTCGAAACCTATCAATTCAATTCTGATTGACCTCAAAGTTTGCACACAAGTCATAAAATGACATAACGGAGCTATGAAAATTTTCAGAACTGGATCTGACTCCGATATCAAAAAGTCTACTCCCGGGTCAAACTTCCATACTTAAATTTCTGTTTTAGCCATTTCAAGCCTAATGTAGCTACGGGCTTCCAAATAATTTTTCGGACATGCTCCTAAGTCTGAAATCACCACACATAGCTACTAGAATCATCAAAACTTTATTTCGGGGTCGTTTTCACATAAGTTGACATGCAGTCACTATTTTAACTTAAGCTTTAAACCTTGGAACTAAGTGTTCCAATTCAATCCAAAACCTCACCGGACCCGAACCAATTACCCCGGCAAGTCACATAACAACTGTAAAGCATAAATTTGAGCTGTAAATGGGAGAACGGGGTTGTAATACTTGAAACGACCGGTCGGGTCGTTACATTCTCCCCCTTTTAAACAAACGTTCATCCTCGAACAGGTTTAGAATTATACATGGAGTCTCAAATAGGTGTGGATGTTGCATCTACCGCTCAGTCTCCCAAGTAGATTCTCCGACTAGATAGCCTCTCCACTGCACTTTCACTGAAGCTATGTTCTTTGATCTCAACTTTTGAACTTGTCGGTCTAAAATGGCAACTAGATCTACATCATAAGTCAAATTACCATCCAACTACACTGTGCTGAAATCCAAAGCATGCGAAAGATCCCCTACATACTTCCGGAGCATAGATACATGAAACACTAGATGAATACTCGATAGACTAGGCGGGAATGCAAGTTTGTAATCCAGGTCTCCAATCATCTTAAGAACCTCAAATGGCCCTATATACCGAGGGCTCAAATTTCCCTTCTTCCCGAATCTCAACGCACCCTTCATGGGCGAAATCTTAAGGAAAGCCTACTTCCCAACCATGTAATCATTATCACGGACCATCCGGTCGGCATAACTCTTTTGTCTAGATTGTATCATGCGAAGTTGATCCTGAATCAATTTAATCTTCTCCAAGGCATCCTGAACCAAATCAGTACCCAATAGCCTAGTCTCACCTGGCTCAAACCAGCCTACCGGATACCGACACCGTCTCCCATATAATGCCTCATACGGAGCCATTTGAATGCTCGATCGGTAGTTGTTATTGTAAGCAAACTCAGCGAGTGGACGAAACTGATCCCAAGAACCCCAAAATCTATAACCTAAGCACGTAACGTATATTCCAATATCTTAATAGTGCGCTCAGACTGCCCGTCCGTATGAGGAGGAAATATTGTACTCAATTGAACATGTGTTCCTAACTCTAGATGCACTGCTCTCCAAAACTGTGAAGTAAAATGCGTGCGACGATCCAAAATGATGGACACTGGCACACCGCGAAGGCAAACAATCTCGCGGATATAAATCTCAGCCAACCGCTACGAAGAATAATTAGTACCGACTGGAATAAAATGTATTGACTTGGTCAACCGATCAACAATCACCCAAAAAACAGCAAACTTCCTCAAAGTCTGTGGGAGCCCAACTACAAATTCCATGGTAATACACTCTCATTTCCACTCCGAAATTTCAAGTCTCTGAAGCAATCCTCCCGGTCTCTTATGCTCGTACTTCACATGTTGACAATTTAAACACCGAGCTACAAACCCAACTATATCTTTCTTCATTCGCCTCCACCAATAGTGCTGCCTCAAATCCTTATACATCTTCACGACACCTGGATGAATGGAGTACCGTGAACTGTGAGCCTCTTAGAGAATCAACTTTCGCAAACCATCTACATTACGCACACATAGCCATACCTACATCCGTAATATAAAGTCATCCCTAATAGTGACTTCCTTGGCATCACTATGTTGAACCGCGTCCTTAAGGACAAGCAGATGGGGGTCATCATACTGATATTCTCTAATACGATCATAAAGAGAAGACTGAGAAACCACACAACCCAAAACTTGACTCGACTCGAAAATATCCAATCTGATAAACGGTTTGGCCAAGGCTTGAACATCCAAGGCTAAAATCCTCTCTGCTACCGGCAAGTATGCTAAGCTGCCCAAACTCTCCGCCTTACGGCTCAAGGCATAGGCCACCACATTGGCCTTTCCGGGATGATAGAGAATGGTAATCATAATCCAAAAGCAACTCCAACCACCTCCGCTGCTGCAAATTAATATCCTCATGTTTAAATATATGTTGTAGACTCCGGTGATCAGTATAAACCTCACAATGAACACAGTACAAATAATGTCGCCAAATCTTCAAGGCATGACAATAACTGCTAGCTTAAGGTCGTGGACCGGATAATTCTTCTCATGCACCTTTAACTGTCTGTATGCATAGGCAATCACCCTATCGTCTTGCATCAGCAGTGCGCCGAGACCAATACGTGACGCATCATAATACATAGTATAAGACTCTGAACTTGTAGGCAACACCAATACTGGGGCTATAGTCAATGTTGTCCTGAGCTTCTGAAAGTCTCTTCACACTCATCCGACCACCTCAACGGAGCACCTTTCTGCGCCAATTTAGTCAAAGGCGAAGCAATAGACGAAAAACCCTCCACGAAGCCACGATAATAACTGGCCAAGCCGAGAAAATTCTGAATCTTAGTAGCTGAAGATTGCTTGAGCCAACTCTTTATTGCCTCTATTTTCTTTGGATCCACCTTAATTCCTTCACTAGACACTATGCGTCCCAAGAATGCCACTGAACTAAGCCAGAACTCACACTTAGAGAATTTTGGCATAAAGTCTCTCCTATCTCAGCCTCTGTAATACAATACCCAAGTGATGTGCATGCTCCTCCTGGCTACGGAGTACACCAGGATATCATCGATAAATACTACGAAAAATGAATTAAGATATGGCTAGAATACATTATTCATCAAGTGCATAAAATGTTGTTGGGACATTGGTCAGTTCAAAAGACATCACGAAAAATTCAAAATGACCATAATCTGTCCTGAATGCCATCTTTAGAATATTCGAATCCGGAATTTTCAACTGGTGATACCCAGATCTCAAATAAATTTTGGAGAATACCGTCGCTCCCTGAAGCTAGCCAAATAAATCATCAATACTCGGTAAAGGATATTTATTCTTAAATGTAACTTTGTTCAACTGCCTATAATCGATGCACATTTGTATGGTACCTTCTTTATTTTTCATAAACAGAATCGGTGCACCACAAGGTGACACACTAGGCCTAATAAACCCCTTATCAATGAGTTCCTGAAGTTGCTCTTTCAATTCTTTCAATTCAGCTTGTGCCATACGGTACGGAGGAATAGAAATGGGATGAGTGCCCGGCACCAAGTCAATACTGAAATCATATGATCATTAACCGAATTAAGTATAATAACATGATAAAAAAAGATAAATTTTCTATTTTTAATTTAAATTCGAATTTTAAAACTTAATATATTTATATTTTAATTCAAATTCAGTTTATATTTGTATTTGACTAATATAGTCAAATATAGAATAAAGTTATCATATACTATTGACATTTATTAGCTTGCCCCTTAGTTTAACCATAATATCAATTATATATGGTAACTTTATTCCTTTAATATAGATTCGTGATTGGAGAAATATTTATTTGGACTCGACAAAATTAAATATATCTATATTATATTAAAAGGAGAGTAGTGAAGCATGTGGTTAAGCCAAGTGACAAACTAAAAAGAAGCCACTTGGCAATTTTAAGCCAACATAAAAATCTATATTATATTAAAAGGAGAGTAGTGAAGCATCTGGTTAAGCCAAGTGGCAAGCTAAAAAGAAGCCACTTGGCAATTTTAAGACAACATAGAAAATTTGGATTATAAATGGAAACATATTTAATTAAAGTAGTAGTCCAAGATTTTCGGTAAGTTGAATTTCATCTTTAATTAATCAAAGCCAATTATTTTAAGATCTATGAGAAACTGTTGGACGTACATACACAAAAAGGGATGCAATTTTCATCAAGCAAATAAATATACTATAACTATAGGTATATTTAATTAAATTTGTGTATAATTTACTTATGGTATGTATCCTTTTTTGAAAAAGAATCAATTAAAATTTCGTTTTGTATCTTCCACATTAATTTTAAGTTGAAATAGTAATTCTATATTTAGTACAAGCTTTGTATTTGACCTTATTTGTAAACAATATACATTAACATAGGTACGTAAGTTGAATTTCATTCTTTAATTAATCAAAGCCAATTATTTTAAGATTTAAACTAAAAATGTTCTCTTTTTGAGAATTTGTTGGACGTACATACACAAAAAGGGACGCAGTTTTCATTAAGCAAACAAATATACTATAACTATAGGTATATTTAATTAAATTTGTGTATAATTTAGTTGTGGTAGGTGTCCTTTTTGGAGAAATAATCAATTAAAATTTCGTTTTGTATCTTCCACATTAATTTTAAGTTGAAATAATAATTCTATATTTAGTACAAGTTTTGTATCTGACCTTATTTGCAAACAATATACATTAATATAGGTATGTAAGTTGAATTTTATTCTTTAATTAATCAAAGCCAATTATTTTAAAATTTAAACTAAAAATGTTCTCTTTTTTGAGAATCTGTTGGTCGTACATACACAAAAAGGGATGCAATTTTCATCAAACAAACAAATATACTATAAGTATAGGTATATTTAATTAAATTTGTGTATAATTTAGTAATGGTAGGTATCCTTTTTTGAGAAAGAATCAATTAAAATTTCATTTTGTATCTTCCACATTAATTTTAAGTTGAAATAATAATTCTATGTTTAGTACAAACTTTATATCTGACCTTATTTGAGAACAATATACATTAATATAGGTATCATATACATTACTATAGGTATTTTTAATTGAATTTTGTGTATAATTTAATTATGGTAGGTATTCTTTTTTAAGAAAGAATTAATTAAATATAGATTTTGTATCTTTCATCTATATTTTGTATCTTACAAAAAAGAAACGTTGAATTTTATGAAGATTCTTATAAATTGATTTACTATGATAGTTTTTTCTTATAAATCTTTATTTAAGCAACTTTTACTTAGGTTTGGCTTCTCTACATTGCTTAGGGTTTAGCTTTCACACAAACTTCTACAAAGTATGACTCCAAATTATAACTATATGAGTGAAATATCAATGTCCAAAGTGAGTTGGAATTTGGAGGTTCGTGTTATTAGATTGTGGCACGTTCCAGACCGCGAGAAACCAGAAAATTTGAATTCGATTGAATTAATTATTCAAGATGAAAAGGTACATACTCTTTTACATGTTGTTATTTTTTTCGAGTTGTGATGTATTTTCTTCAACTTATGTGACTTTCTAACTTAAATTTCTTTCACGTTTTTTTGTTTAGGGAGATCGAATTCATACAACTATTGAAAGAGATATTATGTGTATTTTCAAAACAAAAATACATGAAATGGGATTGTATGTTATGAAAAACTTTGTGGTTAGACCAAACAATCTGAAAATTAAGACCAAACAACATAAATTGAAACTGACATTTTCTCATAGGACGGGTGTGGATGAAATTAGTGATCCACAATTTAGTTTGAATATCTTCAACTTTAAGCTTTTTCAACACCTCACAAATCAAGTTGAGGTTGATGAGAATGAACTATTCGGTAATTGTTTTACCTTTTGCTATTTTTTGTTGAATGTTTTATCACCTTATTCATAACTATTTATTTAAATGTGGCAGATGTCATAGGAAAAGTTATTGGTCATGATAGCGTAGAATCATATAATCAAGGTGGTAAAACAAGTACCTTTATGAACTTGGAGCTTGAAGATTATGAGTACGCTTGCAACCATGAATTGAATTAATTATGGAATCAGTTACTATTATTTTTTCATTATTAATTTGTATATTTTACATAAAGGAGGAACAATATTTTAGCAACATTTTGGGGAGAATTTGTAGATGAAATCTTGTCCCACTTGGATGAATCACCCAATCAACCTCACATAGTGGTTATGCAGCTCATAAAATCTCACAAATTTCAAGGTACTCGGATCGTAATATTTAGATTTGAATTATATTTGTGTGTGTGTGTTATTAAATTAAAGTTAATTTTATATGTAGATAAATATTCTGTGCCTAATACTTGACATTCCTCGAAGCTTTGGATTAATCCTAATCTTCCACAAGTTGTTGAATTTATATCCGTGTTTGATATATATAATATTAAATTTATATATGTACTACATAATTTTTTTTGCATATTTAGAACTAATACGAATTTGGATTAATGCAGATTAGGAAGTGGGTGTGAAGTTAACCGTGAGAGGATTAGTCAAACAACTTCTCAACGTAGTTATTTTGTATCTGAAGAACTGGCTGCTGGAAATATGGAAGTTAAAAGCATTGGAGAATTAATTGATTTCTTGCATGTAAGTAAAATATTATTTAGACTAACCATGACTAAAAAATATAGATCTGTCATCTTATAAACTTGACAGACATATAAATATAAATATCCACATTTGTATCAGTTAAAACCATAAAACCGCGAGAAACCAGAAAATATAAATATCCACATTTAGCTAATTCTATGTTCCGAAATTGTGAAAACCTCCTTCTATCTCACCTCGGTTTGCGTGCGCAGCCCGGGCGTGTAGCCGGGAAGCCTTTATGTGAAAACTAGTAAAAATGATAATTTTGTATTAGAAATTTGAATAAAATTGATTTCGGTCAACATTTTCGGTAAACGGAACCGGACCCGTGATTTGACGGTCCCGGAGGGTCCGTAGGAAAATATGGGACTTGGGCGTATTCCCAGAATCGAATTCCGAGGTCCCAAGTCCGAGAAATGAATTTTTAAAGAAAATTATTTTCTGAAAAATATAAAGGTTTTTGAAAATAAATGTTATGTGAAACCTATGGTATCGGGCCCCTATCTTGGTTTCGGAGCCCGGTACAGGTTTGATATGATTTATATGTTTTATCTGTGAAGTTTTGTATGAAACGGACTTAGTTTGACATGATTCGAACCTTAAACACAAAAAATGATGTTTAAAGAAGTTTTGAGAAATTTTATAGATTTTGAGGTTTAATTCGATGCTTATGATGTTATTTTGGTGTTTTGATTACTCGAATAAGTCCGTAGGATATTTTTGAGGTTGTGTGTATATTTGGTTTTGAGCCCTGAGGGCTCGGGTGTATTTCAGATAGGTTCCGGGTCCATTTTCCCTATTTTTAACTGCTGAAAACTGTCATCTGGTTTCCTTCTATGTGATCGCATAGAAGGATCCGCGATCGCATAGAGTGTTTGACTCGCCAGTAAATTCCTTCACTGCGATCGCAATAGTTGGTCCACGATCGCAGAAGCCAACTTACTCCTTATACGCGATCGCATAAGCTATTCCGCGATCGCGTAGAGCATTTTAAACCAGCTTCATTTTCCTTCTACGCAATAGCGATTCACAAAACACCTGGGCAGAATATAAGTTTGCAAAATTGGGGGTTTCACCATTTTATACATATTTTGACTTCTAGAACTCGGTTTTGGGCGATTCCTTGAGGGTTTTCACACAAATCGAATGGGTAAGTATTCTTCCACTAGAATTAATTATATTTCAAGAATTAGTTCTTGTTTTCATCATTTAATTTGTGTTTTGGGTTGAGGGGATTGTGGGTTTTGAAATAAAGTTTCTAAAATGAAAAATCATGATTTGAAAGACCAAATGTTATCGGAATTGGATAAATTTAGTATGGGTGAACTCGTATCGGAATGGGTAATCAAAATTTGTAAAATTTGTCGGGTTCTGAGGTGCAGGCCCAGGGGTAGACTTTTGGGTCGATTTTTATGATTTTGTAAAGATTGAAACTTTATTATTCGGAATAGTTACTTATACGTATTATGTGTATTTTGAAGTTATTTTAGTTGATTGTAAGTCGTCTGGGGGTCTTTCCGCTCGAGAAGTCTATTTTTGAGTACCGGGTTGTCGTCTTTGAGGTAAATATCTTGTGTAACCTTGTTGGGGGAACTACCTTTTAGGATTGAGTCTTCCTTGTTGATTGTAGTCCGAGTATGCGAGGTGACGAGTGTGTACTCATACTTATTTGCAATTAGATTGCCCTTTTAGGATTCGTAGATTCTTATATTACATGTGTATGATTTGTAATTGTTACACTTGAATCCTTGGTTGTTAATTTCATTCCTTCCTGTTTAAGTTAGAATTACTTGTTTTTGGATTCTTCTTTGGCTATTTGACTTTACTTAATATTCTACTTCTCTTATCATCGTGCTATATTTTCTTCATAGCTTGCCTAATTGACTATAATTAGTATCATCTAGCCTTATAGTTGATTAGCCGTAGTTGGAACATTTATTCGTTGGAGTCAAGCATGCATGTGAGTCCTACATTGTGATTTATATGACCATTCCCTTAACTGCCACTTAGGTCTAATTGTTAGACATTTATGTTATTGGTATTTTCTTGATGTTTCCTATTATTGGTCCTTTTGTTTTAAGCCGAGTGTTATTCCGTGAAGTAAACTGTTTAGGTGAGATTGGTTATAGTTGTTTCCCTTGCCGGGATGTTATGGTATCTGTTATTGTCTATGCTGTTAATGATATGGTTTGTATTGTTGACTCCCTTGCCGGGATGTTATGGTATCTGTTATTGTCTATGCTGTTAATGATATGGTTTGTATTGTTGACTCCCTTGCCGGGATGTGATGGTTCCTATTACCGTTTATGCTGTGAATGATATCGTTTGTACTGTTGACTTCCTTGCCGGGATGTTATGGTTTCAATTACTGGTTATGATGTTAATGATATTGTTTGTATTGTTGACTCCCTTGCCGGTATGTGGTGATTTATGGGTCATATTTTTGGTTTTTCCTTGCCAAACTTGTTGTTCTTGATATTGTTTGGGTGAGGAAGAGTGTAAAGCACGAAGGATAATTTCGTGCCATGTTCGTGATATTTAGCACGAGGAACATTCCGTGCCATGTTTATGATATTTAGCACGAGGGAACATTACGTTCCATGTTTATGATATTTAGCACGAGGGAACATTCTGTGCCATGTTTATGTTATTTAGCACGAGGAAACATTTTGTGCCATGTTTATGATATTTAGCATGAGGGAACATTTCGTGCCATGTTTATGTTATTTAGCACGAGGGGACATTCTGTGCCATGTTTATGTTATTTAGCACGAGGGGACATTCCGTGCCATGTTATGTTATGTTAGCACGAGGGGACATTCAGTGCCATGTTATGTTATGTTAGCACGAGGGGACATTCTGTGCCGTATTTATGCATTATTATTTCCGTCATTCTTGTTTTTCATTTATTGTATTAATTGGCAAGATTTGATATTCCTCCTGTACTGCATGAAAATTTCTGAGTGGCGGACTGAGTCCCGGTGGATAAATCTTGAGGAGATTTTTATCAAGGGATTTTATTGAAAAGTATTATTGAAAAAGCAATGGTTTTGAAATGATTATATTTGAATGAATTTTACATCGAAGATATATTTGAAAAGCACTAGTTTGCCTAAAATGATATTTGGAAGTCATTTATTGGGAAAGCTTAGTAGTTTGAAAGAAACTATGTTTTACGTAAATCTCTCTATTAATTATAGTTATATCTACTTTTGGAGAAAGTATGTTTTTAAAGTAAACTCTTCCATACTAAAATGATTTTTATTTGCGAAAGTTTTTCATATGAACTGTTGTTTAAAGATTTCTACCAGTTATGGATTTTAATGGCTAAGGCCCGATGTGAACAAATCGACGTGGAGTTGAGTTATCGGTGTTCTTTATCGTATTGTGTTTCCTTTCGATTCGGCTTGTTTTGTTGTCAATATTTATGTGTATTTTTGTGTTGTTTCGTGATTGATTTTTGTAATTTCCTTCCACTTTATATTGTCATTGTTGTGAATTATTTAGAGAAGTCTTAGATAGATGTAACGTTCGGTCATTTCTGTATTCATGTTATTTATTTTGTAGACCAGTGGTGTCTTGACTAGTCCTCGTCACTACTCCCCCGAGGTTAGCCTTGATACTTACTGGGCACCGTTGTGGCGTGCTCACACTACACTTCTGCACATTTTTGTGTGCAGATCTAGGTATATATCGTAGTAGTTGTGTGGATGATTGCCGAGGAGACTCAAGGTAACCTGTTGCTGTGTTCGCAGGCGTCGGAGTCACCTTCTTTGTATTTATTATTCATACATTGTTGTATCTACTTCCAAACAGTTGTACTTAGAAGTTGTAGAAGATTCGTAGAGCTTATAACTTGTACTACCGGCTTTGGGAAAGTTTGTACATTCTGTTGAGATTTTATATCGAGACTGCTAGCCTTGTTTTATTATTGTTGTTATTCGGTAACTGTTAGGATTACCTAGTCCCTAAGACTGGTGCCATCACGATACCCAACGGAGAGAAATTTGGGTCGTGACAAGTTGGTATCAGAGCTCTAGGTTCATAGGTGCTACGAGTCATAAGCGAGTTTAGTAGTGTCTTGCGGATGGGTTCGGAGACGTCCGTACTTATCTTCGAGAACTATTAGGACAATTTCACTTCTTTCATTCCTATCATGCGAGTTTATTGATCTTGAAGTTTGAAGTTATCGTTACATTCTCTCACCGATGGTGAGGACACGAACGGCGGTTCCTGATGATGTTACCTTGAAGCAAGTGTCGCAAGGGTCAGAGACAGGGGCCAATGAGGAGCACGTGTCGCAGTTAAGATGCCTACTAGAGCAGCCGTTGAGGAGTCGCCAGTAGTTCTAATTGGGGGACAGGTAGTGGGGACGCCTGTTTCTACCCCGAATTTCAGGAGACCTGAGCGCAGTTTTGAGTATAAGTGGTACATTGACTTGGGCAGGGTTGATTCTAGTGCACCAGTTGCTTCACAGATCAGGGGAGGAGTTCAGAATCCCACCGTTTACAATCCAGAGTAGCGAGGTCATATTGGTCAGGTCCTAGTTGTTATGGCAGCACGACATGTGGTTTCAGTTAAGTCTGTGGTTAAGACAATAGCCTCTGAGGAAGAATACCTTGGACTTGAGAGGTACAGAAGTATCACCCTTCTATCTTTCAGTGGATTGGCGGCAGATGGTTCCCAGGGTTTCCTGGAGGAATGTCACCATGTCCTTCGTACTTCGGGTATTGTGGAGACTAGCGGGATTGCTTTTGTCACGTCTCAGGTTCAGAATAGTGGGTTGATCAATGATGGCCGCATATGAGTTGGGGTGACCTGGCCGAGTTAGCTTTACTAGCATGGATTCCGTCTTGCGGAGATGCTTTGAGGGAGGTTGCACCTCAGTTCCTTTGGGATGTATGGCGCGCGGAGTTTGAGCAGCTGAGTCAGGGCGCGGTGTCACTATTGAAGCATGCCGTTAGATTCAGTGAGTGGGACAGACATGCACTTCGCTTGGTTGCTTCAGTTAGGAGATGAGTCTGTAGAGTCATTTGGGATATTCAGGCATGATATTCAGTTTAGCGGGACTCGAAAGTTAGAGTAGGATGCCTTGTTTCAGCAGATAGTGGGGATCGTTCGCCGGTTAGAGAGCATGTGGTACCGGGAGCGAGAGGACAGACGAGATCAGAAAGAGAGTTCAGGGAGTCGATGAGGCCTCGTAGATCGGAGGAATCTACTGGTCCGTATTATGGAGGCAAGGTACGACACGGTAGAAGTTTTTTGGGTCAACCAGTTCGGTTTGCAGTACCAGCTTCGCATGGGATTTCAAGTACTCATGGGTCTCAGAGAATTCATATTGTGTGTTTTTCCACAGCCATGTCAGCAACGAGATTGTTTTCAGTGTGGAGATGTTAGCCACAGGGTGAGAGATTGTCCCATGATTCAGGTAGGTGTGTGGTAGCAGGGTATTCAGGTGAGTAGGGGGCGCCTAAGAGTGGTAGGCCCGACCCGTTGATGTGTTGCATATAGTAGGCCGGAGGCCGATGTGCCAGATATTATCACACAAGTATGTTTTGATGTGTTACAGAGGGACACCAGTTGTATTTCATTATAGTTCTGCTGGTCGAGACGAGTTTCCTTATTTGTTGTTCCATTTGTGAGTGAGTTCCATGTTTTGCACTCTATTTTGTTTGCTCCTATTGGGAGATTCTATGAGTAGTAGCCTGTGTCTATCGTTGTTTATTTTATTTTTGATAGTGGTGAAACTGGAAGTGAGTCCTTGTTGTTCTTCGTGGTAAGCTTTAGGTGATTTTCCTAAATATTTTGCTTACGAGTTGTGATTTGATATTCCACCGAGATGTGAGATCAACTAGCGTTATGATTTTATCAGCTGAGATGAATTAGCAGAGGAATTTCAATTGGTATGATATATTTTCGGTATGTGATTCAGAGTTGAGGGCGAGGTCCTCGTGATATTTGGGATTCGATATGTTTGGATCGGGCTGAGTACCGCGGTGGAATTTTATCAGGATAGAATCCTTGTGAGTTCATATGCTTTGCTTCTTCCTTGTTATATTGCTTTTGGTAAGTCGGTATTGATAGAGAGTTGTGCCTATGGACTTTGTTTGATAGTTCCTTTATATGTTTGCATTTTCATATTCAGTCATTTCGTTATGTGTTTTCTTTAGTTTAGTTTGCGGGATGTGTGCCCGGTGGTGTCAGTCGTGGCCGGTGACTCGGGTGTTTAATAATGAAGACTTCGTGTTCATTGCATCATTATCAGTGTATGGGGTTTGGGAATAGAGTTCTTTCAGATGTGGGGATAATTGCCAATGTCGAGTTGATTTCGGGTAGCTATTGTGATCAAAAGTGTTATGTGAGCCTATATGTGATGTACTATGTTGTGTGGTCGTGCCTTGTGGGTGTAGTCATGAGTTGATGTAGCTGATTGAGGCTAATGCCAGATATGGATTTAGAATCGGGTTTCTTGTAAATGAGTAGAGGGTGAGAAGTAGAGGTATGAGGCTTATCAGTGGTGATGTGAAGGCTATATTGCAGTTGTGATTGTTTCATCAGGCTTTCATGGGTTGGGGTGACGTGGGATCACCCGCGGGTATGTGTTAGAAGTGTACAATCAGTGATTGGATAAGTTCAAGGTGAATCCTGGCACGTTCGAGGACGAACGTTTGTTTAAGAGGGGGAGGATGTGATGACCCAAAAGGTCATCCCGTAATTTTCTAGATAATTCTATGTTTCGAAGTTGTTAAAACCTCCTTCTATATCACCTCGATTTGCGTGCGCATCCCGGGCGTGTAGCCGGGAAGCCTTTATGTGAAAAACTGCTAAAAATGATAATTTTGTATTAGAAATTTGAATAAAGTTGACTTCGGTCAACGTTTTTGGTAAACGGACCCGGACCCGTGATTTGACGGTCCCGGAGGGTCCGTAGGAAAATATGGGACTTGAGCGTATGCCCGGAATCGAATTCTGAGGTCCCAAGTCCGAGAAATGAATTTTTAAAGAAAATTATTTTCTGAAAAATATAAACATTTTTGAAAATAAAATGTTATGTGAAACCTGTTGTATCGGGCCGTATCTTGGTTCCGGAGCCGGTACAGATTCGATATAATTTATATGTTTTATCTGTGAAGTTTGGTATGAAACAGACTTAGTTTGACGTGATTCGGACCTTAAATGCAAAAAATGATGTTTAAAGAAGTTTTGAGAGATTTCATAGATTTTGAGGTTTAATTCGATGCTTATGATGTTATTTTGGTGTTTTGATTACTCGAATAAGTCCTTAGGATGTTTTTGAGGTTGTGCGTATATTTGGTTTTGAGCCCTGAGGGCTCGGGTGTGTTTCAGATAGGTTCCGGGTCCATTTTCCCTATTTTTAACTGCTGAAAATTGTCATCCGTTTTCCTTCTATGCGATCGCATAGAAGGATCCGCGATCGCATAGAGTGTCTGACTCGCCCAGTAAATTCCTTCACTACGATCACAATAGTTGGTTCGCGATCGCATAAGCCAACTTACTCCTTATACGCGATCGCATAAGCTATTCCGCGATCGCGTAGAGCATTTTAAGCAAGCTTCATTTTCCTTCTACGCGATCGCGCCTCGATTCCCTCAATCGCGATTCACAAAACACATAAGCAGAATATAAGTTTGCAAAATCGGGAGTTTCGCCATTTTATACATATTTTGACTTCTAGAACTCGGTTTTGGGCGATTCCTTGAGGGTTTTTCACACAAATCGAATGGGTAAGTGTTCTTCCACTAGAATTAATTATATTTCATGAATTAGTTCTTGTTTTCATCATTTAATTTGTGTTTTGGGTTGAGGGGATTGTGGGTTTTGAAATAAAGTTTCTAAAATGAAAAATCATGATTTGAAAGACCAAATGTTATCGGAATTGGATAAATTTAGTATGGGTGAACTCGTATCGGAATGGGTAATCAGAATTTGTAAAATTTGTCGGGTTCCGAGGTGCGGGCCCGGGGGTCAACTTTTTGATCGATTTTTATGATTTTGTAAAGATTGAAACTTTATTATTCGGAATAGTTCCTTATACGTTTTATGTATATTTTGAAGTTGTTTTAGTTGATTGTAAGCCGTCCGGAGGTCTTTCCGCCCGAGAAGTCTATTTTTGAGTACCGGGTTGTCGTCTTTGAGGTAAGTTTCTTGCCTAACCTTGTGTGGGGGAACTACCCCTTAGGATTGAGTCTTCCTTGTTGATTGTTGTCCGAGTATGCGAGGTGACAAGTGTGTACTCGTACTTATTTGCAATTAGATTGCCCTTTTAGGATTCGTGGATTCTTATATTACATGTGTATGATTTGTAATTGTTACACTTGAATCTTTTGTTGTTAATTTCATTCCTTCCTGTTTAAATTAGAATTAATTATTTTTGGATTCTTCGTTGGCTATCTGACTTTACTTAATATTCTACTTCTCTTATCATCATGCTATATTTTTTTCCTAACTTGCCTAATTGACTATAATTAGTGTCATTTAGTCTTATGGTTGACTAGCCGTAGTTGGAACATTTATTCGTTGGAGTCAAGCATGTCTGTGAGTCTTACATTGTGATTTATATGACTATTCCCTTAAGTGTCACTTAGGTCTAATTGTTAGACATTTATGTTATTGGTATTTCCTTGTTGTTCCCTATTATTGGGCTTTTTGTTTTATGCCGAGTGTTATTTCGTGAAGTAAACTGTTTAGGTGAGATTGGTTATAGCCATTTTCCTTGCCGGGATGTTATGGTTTCTGTTATTGTCTATGCTCTTAATGATATGTATTGTATTGTTGAATCCCTTACCGGGATGTGATGGTTCCTATTACTGTTTATGTTGTAAATGATATCGTTTGTACTGTTGACTTCCTTGTCGGGATGTTGTGGTTTCTATTACTGGTTATGCTCTTAATGATATTGTTTGTGTTGTTGACTCCCTTGCCGAGATGTGGTGATTTATGGGTCATATTGTTGGTTTTTCCTTGCCAAACTTGTTGTTCTTGATATTGTTTGGGTGAGGAAGAGTGTAAAGCACGAAGGATAATGTCGTGCCATGTTCGTGATATTTAGGACGAGGGAACATTCCGTGCCATTTTGATATTTAGCACGAGGGAACATTCCGTGCCATGTTTATGATATTTAGCACGAGGGAACATTCCGTGCCATGTTTATGATATTTAGCACGAGAGAACATTATGGGTCATGTTTATGTTATTTAGCACGAGGGAACATTTTGTGCCATGTTTATGATATTTAGCACGAGGGGACATTCCGTGCCATGTTTATGTTATTTAGCACGAGGGGACATTCCGTGCCATGTTTATGTTATTTAGCACGAGGGGACATTCCGTGCCATGTTATGTTATGTTAGCACGAGGGGATATTCCGTGCCATGTTATGTTATGTTAGCACGAGGGGACATTCCGTGCCATGTTATGTTAGCACGAGAGGACATTCCGTGCCATGTTATGTTATGTTAGCACGAAGGGACATTCCCTGCCGTATTTATGCATTATTATTTACGTCATTCTTGTTTGCCATTTATTGTATTTATTGGCAAGATTTGATATTCCTATTCTTGTACTGCATGAAAATTTATGAGTGACGGACTGAGTCCCGGTGGATAAATCTTGAGAGATTTTTATCAAGGGATTTTATTGAAAAGTATTATTGAAAAAGCAATGGTTTTGAAATGATTATATTTAAATGACTTTTACATCGAAGGTATATTTGAAAAGCACTAGTTTTGCCTAAAATGATATTTGGAAGTCATTTATTGGGAAAAGCCTCTTTGGAAAGCTTCGTAGTTTGAAAGAAACTATGTTTTACGTAAATCTCTCTATTAATTATAGTTATATCTACTTTTGGAGAAAATATGTTTTCAAAGTAAACTCTTCCATACTAAAATGATTTTTATTTGCAAAAATTTTTCATATAAACTGTTGTTTAAAGATTTCTATCAGTTATGGATTTTAATGGCTAAGGCCCTATGTGAACAAACCTACGTGGAGTTGAGTTATCGGTGTTCTCTATCGTATTGTGTTTCCTTTCGATTCGGCTTGTTTTGCTGTCCATCTTTCTGTGTATTTTTGTGTTGTTTCGTGATTGATTTCTGTAATTTCCTTCCGCTTTATATTGTCATTGTTGTGAATTATTTAGAGAAGTCTTAGATAGATGTAACGTTCGGTCATTTCTATATTCATGTTATTTATTTTGTAAACCAGTGGTGTCTTGACTAGTCCTCATCACTACTCCCCCGAGGTTAGTCTTGATACTTACTGGGCACCGCTGTGGTATGTTTATACTACACTTCTGCACATTTTTGTGTGCAAATCCAGGTATATATTATAGTAGTTGTGTGGATGATTGCCGAGGAGACTCAAGGTAACCTGTTGCTGCGTTCGCAGGCGTCGGAGTCACCTTCTTTGTATTTATTATTCATACATTGTTGTATCTACTTCCAAACAGTTGTACTTAGAAGTTGTAGAAGATTCATAGAGCTTATGACTTGTACTACCGGTTTTGGAAAAATTTGTATATTTTATGAGATTTTATATTGAGACTGCTAGCCTTGTTTTATTATTATTGTTATTCAGTAACTGTTGGGCTTACCTAGTCTCTAAAACTATGTGTCATCACGATACCCAACGAAGGGAAATTTAGATTGTGCCAATAATGAATGATAAATTTGGAAGAAGATACTACTTTTCGGACCATCAGTCAAAGTTGTATAAAGACCGTAAAGAGTTCTGTTTTAGATCCATGGACTTCTTGAATTTAATGCCTCAACAGAATTAGAAAAGGAAAAGTTGAATGCCTTTAATTTCTTATATCTACTTCATTGCATTTAATTCTGGTTAGGTGCAGATTTTTTAGCTTTTTCATTTACGATCAGTTGGAAGTATTTTTCACATGATAATTATAACCACGTATAATACCACATGAACGTATTAATTATACGTAATATAAGTATTGGCTTTCTTTTTTACATGAAGGGCTCATATGTAGGGTGCAAATGTTCGAAGAAAGTTGATAAAATTAGAAATAAGGTTTACTGCAAGAAATGTGAACGTGTTGATCATTCTGCTCTGAAATTTTTTGACCATAATCTATGCTTAATTAAAAATTATTAGAACATAATTTAAGTTAAAAAGGGGTTTTAACTTCAAGAAGCTACCAGATAGCATCATTATTTTTTATGAAACATTTATTAGGAGATGAAATGAAAGTTTTAATGGAGTTTTAAAATATTTTTAATGTTTGGTTGTAGAGATGGTATTAACACTAACATATTAAACTTTACGTTGTACATCGTTCTTTTTAATTATCCGCACATCGCGTGAGTACTAATATTAGTTTACTTTAACAACAATAATTTGCGAAAATACATATTAATTTATTTTAATTAAATAATAATCTGGTTGTACTTAAGATCTCATATTTGTTAGTTTACGTACAAACGTCGAATGAAGATAACTCTTTCTTTCATTGATTGGAGCCTCCCTAAGAACAAGATCCAATACTCTCGAATGATGCATCTTATACAAGTTTCTTACGTTTTTTCTTCAATAGTAAATTTGCTTTTACGTTTTAGTTTTTTTTTTTCTTCTCGCTTTTACGGATATTAGAGACATAACCTACTATGAAATTTTTCCTCATTAAAAAAAAGTCGATTCTTGAGCCTTAATATATCGAAACGAGTATTCATATGAAGAATAGTTTAACCTTTTATCGAACTTTGAACTTTGAACTTCTTTCGTACACTCTTTGTTAGAAAACTAATAATTCAAATTTGTACTAGAATACCTGAATTATTTAGGATTTACAAGTTTATTTAATTAGTGTCTCACTAGAATTTGTAGTCAGAGTTATAGGTTTTGCATACTATAAATAAGGACATTAATAGCTTATTTAATATGTGAAAATTTGTGGAGCATTCAGAGATTTCAAATAAAATAATTTTCCGTCGCTCTTGTATTATGAACATATTTTTTGCTATATATTTCGTGAATTAGTAAAAAAATGATACATTTAGAAGTACTACTTGCTCCACTTTTGGTCATCTTGCATTTACGTTTTAGATCCTCCAATCAGAGGTGAATCTTAAAAAAATAATTAAGGTTGATCTTTTAAGATTTTTTAGCATTTAACTCATTGATGTTAATATTATAGGTTCAAATCTACTACTTATTGAGATTTTAGCATGTTTTTATATATAAATTTATACTCCATATCAAAAGTTATGGGATTCATTTGGACTCATAACTGAAAGGCTAGACCCGCCCTACCTCCTGTAACTTATAACGGGAAAATAAATTCACCCAAACAGTTTAAAGCTTTTTTATTTTTAATTTGACAGACTTAAAAGAAATTGTCATCTTGGACCACGTAACATTTAATTGGAGTAGTAGAGAAGCAACCACAATTTCGTACTTACATTAAAGTACAAAATAAAATATTTACGTACTTAACAAAATATATTTGTATTCAGTCAATAAATTTTTCCCTAGCTCTTCAGCAAAGCACTTCTTCCTTTAAGAAAAACGACTATTTTATTTCCTAAATGAAACAACACTTTTATTTTTTCCTTTAAATATAATTGTTGTATTTTCTGAAAGAAGAAACCCAAGGGCCGTTTCTTTAGTACACACAGAACCAATTACTCAAAAGTCATAACAAACCAATAGCATCCCACTGTACGAAAATAAGAAGATAATTAGAGCGAAAGATGCAACACGTAGTAATATAAATTTAAAAATAAAAGAATACAAAATAATAAGATAATAAAAGCAAAAAGAGACGAGAGTTGGTACAAACTTTACGTCAATGATATTTTTCGAAGCGGCAAACCAATCTGAGGGATTGGTGGGCTCATCAGAAATGTTGATTCAAACTGGACAGTTGGATTCATAAAATCACTTCATGCAAATTCTCTCATCCACGCAGAACTCCAAGTGATCTATCAAGGATTAACCATTGCAGTAGAACACAACTTTACTCCAATAGAAATGGAAACGGACTCCAAATACATCACCTCCAAAAGGGATATACATGACTTACATATTATTTTTTATTGTAGGTGGTTAATGTTCAAAATGGGACAAGTGGTTCTCAAGCATAACTGCAGGGAAGGGAAGGAAGATGCTCACCAAATGGCTAGGAAAGGATCAAAACATTTTACCATAAATAAACTTTTGTATTATGATATTCCACCATTTTTTGTCGAGTCTAGGATGCTGGAGGAAAAAAGAGATATTGTTGTAGTACGAACTATGTTATTTAATGTATGTAAAAGTCTAGCTGAACTAGGCAATGTTGATGCTATCCAGGGTATATGTGGAAGTAATAATGCTACATGTTATTTGATTACATTGGATTATTGACTCAAAATACTTGAAACTTCCTCTCACGGGAATGACTTGTGAATCAAGCTCCATGTCCACGCGCGCTTCATTAGTCACATCATTGATTGCACATACAAATATTTTGAGTGTATATGCAATCTAATTGATGAACTTCAAGAATAAAAGAAAGTAAAATCTTAGATTTCTTATATTTTGAGTTATAATTAATAAAATATGTATTTTGTAATATAATATAGATATTTCGGTACGGTATTGGTATTTCATTTTAAAATACCAAATATCATACCTAATACCATTTATTTTTTTAAAACTTAAACCAAATACTATACTGAATACCAAAATATCGAAAATCGAATACCAAAATTTTTGATTTCGGTACGGTAATTCGGTATTTACCAAATTATGCACAACCCTAGTTTAACCAAGCTTCTTCAAGGATATTTTATTTTATTTTATTTTTGCAAAAGTTGAAGTATTTGGACATTTTTTTTAGAAGAAAAAAATACTTTTGAGTACAAACAGAAGCAATTTGGAGAACTAGAAAAAAATAGCTTTCTCTATAAGCATTTTTTTTTAAATACACCAAGAGAAAAATACAGTTTGAAGCACTTCTATTTTTACAGTTTGAGCGAATACTAATTGTTGTTGAGAAGTATTTTTTAAATTAATTAGTCAAATATAAACTGTTTTTATAAAAAATAATATTTTTGATAAAAAATTAATTTTTAAAATAAGCTGATTTTTAAAATCTTGAATCACATAGTTGAGTATATTTTTGTAAAATTTGCGTGTGGTAGCCACTAATAAAGGTGGTGTTTATTTTTTATCCAACATTTCTAATGCTGAGCAAGAATAACCACTACTCTATTAAAATTATTTTGAAAAGACTGTTTTGCCCTTTGTTTACTTCTTATATGATAAAACATTTGTTTTATTCATAAAGAGGAAAAATTGCGAGGCAAACTTTTCAGAGTTCTTTACCATCTTTGCATTCAAATCACTTTCAGTTGATCTTTCCTTCGTCATCGTCTCTGCTTTGTATGATTGAACTCGTAATTTATCGAACTCGAACCAGTTGCAGTTGTTTTATTTGATTTATTTACTTTTTTTCTTTTATGCATTTTTTGTTTTTGTATATGTTTAATCGAGATCAATGATGTGTGTTGCATGAAGTATGTTTGAAAATTCGAAAATAACGATTATAAGTTGATTTTAGTGTCGAATAAGGATCGGATTTTTGTGATAATGTTATTCAGTAGTGTTTTTGTTTGTGGTTCAATCAATATATTTGATTATGTAAGGATATTTTATGAAAATAGTCATTCGAATTCATAAACTATATGTGTTTATGAATTTTTAGTTAAATGTGTTCCTAAAAGTTAAGGACGAAGTGTCTTTTACTTTTGGACTTGGATCTCAAAGTTGAGGACTGAAAACTATAAGTTAAGGACCTATTGTCCTTAACTTTTTTACTTGAACTTTTAAGTTAAGGACTGAAAATTATAAGTTAAGGACCTATTGTCCTTAACTTTTTAACTTGAACTTTTAAGTTAAAGACTGAAAACTATAAGTTAAGGACCCATTGTCCTTAACTTTTTTACTTGAACTTTTAAGTTAAGGACTGAAAACTATAAGTAATGACTTATTGTCCTTAACTTTTTTACTTGAACTTTTAAGTTAAGAACTGAAAATTATAAGTTAAGGACCTATTGTCCTTAACTTTTTAACTTGAACTTTTAAGTTAAGGACTGAAAACTATAAGTTAAGGACCTATTGTCCTTAACTTTTTAACTTGAAACTTTAAGTTAAGGACTGCTTGTCCTTAACTTTTTAACTTGAAACTTGAAGTTAAGGACTGCTTGTCCTTAACTTTTGAACTTGAAACTTGAAGTTAAGGACTGCTTGTCCTTAACTTTTTAACTTGAAACTTGAAGTTAAGGACTGCTTGTCCTTAACTTTTAAACTTGAAACTTGAAGTTAAGGACTGCTTGTCCTTAACTTTTGAACTTGAAACTTGAAGTTAAGGACTGCTTGTCCTTAACTTTTAAACTTGAAACTTGAAGTTCAGGACCTATTGTCCTTAACTTTTAAACTTGAAACTTAAAGTTAAGGACTGCTTGTCCTTAACTTTTTAACTTGAAACATGAAGTTAAGGACTGCTTGTCCTTAACTTTTGAACTTGAAACTTGAAGTTAAGGACTGCTTGTCCTTAACTTTTAAACTTGAAACTTGAAGTTCAGGACCTATTGTCCTTAACTTTTAAACCTGAAACTTAAAGTTAAGGATTGCGTGTCCTTAACTTTTGAACTTGAAACTTGAAGTTAAGGATTATTTGTCCTTAACTTTTAAAATTGAAACTTGAAGTTAAGGACTGCTTGGTCAAATCTTTTATGTTCTTTTTCCTTCTTTGTAGTGTTATAATGGAAGGAGATCGTGTGTTCGAGTTTAATGTTTGGCGAAACCTCATGAGCTATTGGAAAGGAGATCTACAATATAAGGAAACGATAAAAAGTTTTTTGTCAAACCAGCAGTGGAAGAAATTAAGGGATGGTATTTTCGGGAACTTTTTCAAGTTACAAAGTGTGAAGTTTTCTAGTAAACTTATTCATTGTCTATTACTTTCTGAAATTGTAAATAATGACGCTAATTCGATGACGTTCAAGGTTTTTGACCATGAACTTAAGTTTACACGTGAAGCATTTAATATAATCACTGGTTTGAACTGTTCTTCTACACTGGATATTAAAGGTTTGGATGAAAAAGAGAATATGCTTTTGAAAGTCTATTTCTCTGGAAAGGACCGTATTGAGTTAGGTGATTTGTATGATTTTATTTCTTGTCACCCAGATGGTACAACTTCGTCATTTGAAGGCAACGATGATTATGCTTTGAAGTTAGCAACAATATATTTTGTTGAATCTGTTTTCTTGGGTAAGCGGAAGTGTAGGAACGTATCTGAGAAGTTAATGAAAATTGTAGATGATGATCTACTTTGCTCTTCATTCAACTGGGGCTCTCTATGTTATGAAACATTATTAAAATCATTGAAGAGTTGTTTGAAGCCCAATGAGAATGAGAATGAGAAAGAGAAAGAGAAAGAGAAAGAGAAAGATAAAGACAAGGATAGCTACACTCTACTTGGCTTTCCTTTTGCTTTTTGTGTTTGGATTATGGAAGTGTTGCCAATTTTCCAAGAAAAATAATTTGTTAACTTTCGAGAATGTGGCTATCCTCGGATGTTATGTTATTCAGACATGAAATCTCCACAATATGATTCTCTGTGTAAAAGATACTTCCATAATGAAAGTGTAAGTTAATTTGATTACTCGATTTTTTTATTTGTTTTGTTTATGTTTTTTAGTTATGTAACTTATGTGTTTTTTTTCCATATATAATAGTTGTATAAATTGATCGAGGTGGCACCATTTATTGCTTGTGAAGAAGATGCGGAGGTTGTTACTGTGCATGAGCCATTTTCTCAAGATCAAAGCTCAATGTCTTCTTCCACACAATTTGATGAAGTCATTCTTAAGGAAATTGTTAAAGTAAGTTTTATGCTTTTAATAGCATTAGTTTTTTATTTGATTGTTTTTTGCTTAAGAGACTTTTTGTTTTTATGATTTTTGATTCAGAGATTATCAGAGCAGTTTAAAAAGGATCTACAAGCTGAAGTTACTAGAATAAATCAAAAGATATCAATGACAGAACAAAAGATTGTAAATGATATGAAGGTAATATCATTAATTTCAGTTAGTTTAAAGTTAAGGACACCAATTCAAAGTAAATGAACTATTGTCCTTAACTTTTTAACTTGGAATTCAAAGTTAAGGACTGCATGTCCTTAACTTTTGAACTTGGAATTCAAAGTTAAGTCTATCCTTAACTTTTTAACTTGGAATTCAAAGTTAAGGACTGCATGTCCTTAACTTTTGAACTTGGAATTCAAAGTTAAGTCTATCCTTAACTTTTTAACTTGGAATTCAAAGTTAAGGATTGTCTGTCCTTAACTTTTTGAACTTGGAATTCAAAGTTAAGGACCAAGTGTCCTCAACTTTTTAACTTGGAATTCAAACTTAAGGACCAAGTGTCCTCAACTTTTTAACTTGGAATTCAAACTTAAGGACTGTCTGTCCTTAAGTTTCTAATTTAGTTTCTTTCACAAGATTTAAACAAAAGTCTAGGATCAAAGATTGATACTTTGTTAAAGATTTTTGTGATAGATGATGAACGGAACATAGGGAGAGAATCTAGTGTTCCAATTAGTAAAGATGGAGTTGATGATCATGGTGATGGTACAGAACCTACTGTGACAATTAACAAAGATGCAGGTGGTGGTGAACGTAAAGATGCAGGTGGTGCATGCAGAAGTTCAGTATGAAAGCACTTATAGAGATGCACATCTAGATGATAAAATTGTTATTGGCACTCAAATTGGGAAAGGTTAGATATAGATTATGAATTTTTTGTCATTGAAATTTATATTAAATAGCGTAATACATATAAACTTTTTTGTGTTACAAATATATGTAGAATCTATTGATGGAGTGGAAGTTCAAGATGTTGTAGAATTTCAAGAGCAGGAAAATCCAAAAGAGACGGGAGTAACAGAGAAAATCTGTAAATGTGTAGTGCAATCTCAGGATTTAGAAAGTCCATTGGGAACAAGTTTAAGTGAGATTGTATGCAAATGTTTTGAAGGAACATATGATATGTCTACACCTCTCACATATAAAGAGAAGTTTGGATTTCAAAATTCTGCCAATCAAGGTTAGATGGAATTTTCATGTTTTGTTGAATGTTAATTTTAGTAAATTATTAGAATGGGTATTAATTATAAATGCTACAGAATCTTTTGAAGCTGCAAGGGAAGAGNAAGAAAATGCTATTGAAGATAATGATTTAACTGGGATCATCTTGACAGTTGCAAAAGGTTAGACAGTGATTTTTTTTTAATTTTATACATAACAAGTACTGATTGTGTTAGATCTTTTGAATATTTTATAGAATCTTGTGAACTTGCAATTGAAGAAAATGGAGAAGAGTTGCAAGATAAAGAAAATATGCAGTTGGAAGATATAGAAAATGCAACCAATATGTCAGCTCAATCGTCTGTTGAAAAAATACAAGAAGGCAGTGTTAACAAGACAAGTATTGATTGTCTCCTAAATATTATATTCATAATTGAAACTCCTGACAACTTGCAGTAAACTAATGTGTATATATAGTTTTGTCTGCATAGCAAAATAAAGATGAAACAAATATACTAGGAAAAGGAAGAGAGGTGATAGTATTGGTTATGATGGTCCAGCATTTTCTATTCTTACTCCTACTCCGCCAAGTACACAAATGAACATTGATGAAGGTTTGCCTATGGAGGTTGAAGGAAATGTTGAAGAAGAGCTTGGTCGAGGCAAACAGAATAAGATGCTTAGTTGGCAGTTGAAATCTCCTTTTGAACAAGAAAGAAAAACAACAAAATCAATGTCACAGAATGAAAATACTCCCAACAATTCAGGCTGGATAAAATCAAAATATACTCGTAAATGTATTTTTCATTATGCCAAAGATGATACAAAATTATTGAAGAAATTCATTGCGTGGTTGGGCAAGGAGAAAAGGAAAGGTCGCAAAAAAACGTAAGTTTCTTAATGTATTTTATTATTTGTTAATTGCTTAAATTTGTGTCCTTAACTTGTGAATTTAAATTGAGGACTAAGTGTATTGATTTTGAAATTCCTAAAGTTAAGTGTCCTTAAGTTCTGTGAATGTAAGTCTAAGTTTAGCACCAAGTTTCCTTAACTTTAGAACTTGGAAATCAAAGTTCAGGACCAAGTGTCCTTAACTTTTAAACTTGAAACTCAAACCTCAGGATCATGTGTCCTTAAGTTTTCAACTTGAAAATCAAACTTCAGTACCTAGTGTCCCTAAGTTTTGAAGTTGAAAATCAATCTTCAGGACCTAGTGTCCTTAACTTTTGAGCATGGAAATCAAAGTTCAGGACCAAGTGTCCTTAACTTTTCAACTTGAAAATCAAACTTCGGGACCATGTGTCCTTAACTTTTCAACTTGAAAATCAAACTTCAGGACCTAGTATCCTTAACTTTTGAACATGAAAATCAAAGTTCAGGACCAAGTGTCCTTAACTTTTCAACTTGAAAATCAAACTTCAGGACCTAGTGTCCTCAACTTTTCAACTTGAAACTCAAACTTCAGGACCTAGTGACCTCAATTAGGAAATGAGGACTAAATTCTAATTTTCATATTTTCAATATTTCCAGGCGACAAATTGATATATATGATGATGACAATAGTGTGAGGAATAATCCATACAAATTATATCAACTAAAAATCAGTAGCAAAATGTTCTTCCTTGAGCTTTCACATAGTAGCTTTGTACTTGATGATAAGGTTTGATAATTCGCAAGGCATTTATTTTCTTTATTCTTAATTTACTATTTTTTAATTATTTTATGACTGATGGATTTGTTTTTTTTTTTTATGAAGCATATTGACATTGCCTTATATTATTTGAGAAAGAAGGAATGCTACCACCCTTGCGATCACCCTTTTCGTTCCACAACTACATATATAGTTTTTGATAACTATATGCTACAGATATATAAGGAATTCAATGAAGATTTTACAGATATCTTTTGGTGTGGTGATAATCGATTGGTTCTGACACCATATGTGTGGGGTGACAATCGTCGATGTGGAATTGCTTGGACATAGGTTGACAAAATATTTTTTCCATGTCGGCTTCCTTCAGAAGAAGATAATGTTGTGACACGTTTTTTGTTGGGGGTATTGGACTTGAATGAGAAAAAGATTTATGTGTATGATTCAATATATAGTGAGCCATATGAGGCAGGAATGAAACACATTGAGAAGTATACACGCGTGATCCCCAACTTGCTAAAATTCTCACAGTTTGATAAAAATCACAAGTCTTTTGGAAATGCATTCAACAAATTTGATATTCAGTGGAAAAGATCACCACACCAAACTGGATCGTACGTGTTGTTATTTGTTATATAATTTATATGTACTTTAGATTTATTGTTTAATTGACTCCATATCTTACATTTTTCAT
Source organism: Nicotiana knightiana (assembly GCA_005239525.1). Taxonomy (NCBI): domain Eukaryota; kingdom Viridiplantae; phylum Streptophyta; class Magnoliopsida; order Solanales; family Solanaceae; genus Nicotiana; species Nicotiana knightiana. Next base: position 68,458 of record ML388139.1, on the reverse strand, counting down.
AGGACTGATTGTGGTGCATTCCTAATCAAATATGTGGAGTTGTTGATGATGGGAAAGGATGTCGAGAAATTCCAACCTGAAGACATAAAAGAGTTTAGAAAAGAACTTGCAGCAAATCTTTGGGCACATGGAGAGTGGAAAAGAAATTCTGGTTATGATACACCCCGAAAAAATATTGGCGACGACTATGATAGTGAAAATGTAACTTGTTGTCCGAAGGAGTTGTAGTTCAGTTGTAAAGAAACTTAGTTGTAGTTGATTTTTTGTAAAGAATCCATATGAATTCTGAAATTTCTTGTAAATTTTTTGTAGATTTTTTGTTTGCATAGCGTAATATTTTGTCACAACTATGCAAAATTACAATTTCAGAAGTCATATGAAGGCATCATGTTTTTAATTTCTTTGTTTCTGTCAAGTATTGATTTGTCTATTTTCAAATTCAAAGTTAAAGACCAAGTGTCCTTAACTTTTGAACTTGTAAGTGGAAGTTAAGGACTTGTTGTCCTTAACTTTTAAACCTGTAAGTGGAAGTTAAGGATTGTCTTTCCTTAACTTTTAAACTTGAAAGTTTAAATTAATGACTATCTGTCCTTAACTTTTGAACCTGTTAGTCGAAGCTAAGGACTTCATGTCCTTAATTTTTAAACTTGTGAGTGGAAGTTAAGGACTCCATGACCTTAACTTCTGAACTTGAAAATCAAAGTTAAGGACAACACGTCCTTAACTTTTAAACATGTAAGTCGAAGTTAAGGACTGGGAGTCCTTAACTTATTAACTTGTTAGTCGAAGTTAAGGACTTCCTGTCCTTAACCTTTGAACTTGTAAGTGGAAGTTAAGGACTCCTTGTCCTTAACTTCTGAACTTTAAAGTCAAAGTTAATGACATCACGTCCTTAACTTTTAAACATGTAAGTCGAAGTTAAGGACTGGGAGTCCTTAACTTATAAACCTGTAAGTGGAAGTTAAGGACTCCCTTTCCTTAACTTCTGAACTTGAAACTCAAAGTTAAGGACTGTTTGTCCTTAACTTCTGAACTTGAAAGTCAAAGTTAAGGACAACACGTCCTTAACTTTTAAACATGTAAGTCGAAGGACTGGAAGTCCTTAACTTATAAACATGTAAGTGGAATTTAAGGACTCCATGTCCTTAACTTCTGAACTTTGAAATTAAAAGAAAAAAAAAAAGAACATAAGCGGAAAGAAATTTTGAAAATTCAGACATCTGCTCAAATAAGAATAATCTAAATGAATCAAATTCATAGCAAAAGCTTAAAAGAGTCAATAAATCTACTCTTCTCTATGCTTCCTAGAAAATGGATGGACTGCCGGAGAATATATACAAGTTGTTCTATTATGACTAATTCTTCTGCAACGACCACATTTGAATGATATTTTTGATGACTCGGTAACTGGAATATTCCTTTTCTTCGGTCTTCTACCTGGTTGCACTTTGAAATTTGGAGGTTTCATAATTTGTGACTTAACACTCTCTGGTACAATCCAAGAATCAGTATGTCGTATATGATGTATTTGTCTTTCATATGTTTTCAGCCAAAATTCCTTTAAGTACCAGTGCGAGCAAAAGTTGGACTTCATGATGTTTCTCTTCTCAATAGCTGCAATTGCATGAATGCATGGTAATTCATCAAATTAAAACTGAAAATAATTACATGTTCTTTTGTTTAAGTCCACCAAGAAAGTAATTCCTTCTTCTTCAACTCTAGAACGCCATGAATCAACAGGGAAGACCTTCAATGTTGAAAACTTATAAGTTAGTACATTATGTTAAATTATATTAAAATAATAACCTAAACATAGAACATAATACATACATTCAAAGTAAATGCTAAATCTATCTTTTTCTTCAATTCCTCTTCTACCCAACAAGAAACATCATAAAAAGTTCCTTCTGCTTGATTTCTTCTTTCGTTGTAGTTTCACTTGAATGAAATCCATCATTCTTAATATAGGCATCTCCCTTGCTTGTAATAGGACAGAATTCATTGACTCAACTATGTTTATTGTGAGCATGTCATATCTTCGTCATGGACTACAAGAACATGCCCACTTTTTCGGTGGTTCTCCCATTAAGTAGTCATAAGTCTTTTTATCTACTTTTGCTATATCTGACATGTAAAGATCAAATTATGTGCGCCTGTATACTCTTGCAGCACTTTGAAAAAGTTTTATGACCTCACTTTTCACTTTTCTTCGCTTTAGGTTCTGCTCCAAATGATAGATACAAATCCCATGGTGGCTTTCAGGATATACCTTTGCAATGGCATTCACAATAGCTTGATGCTTGTCTGATAAAAAAATCAAGTTCTCACGGCTTCCAATTGCATTGCGAAGCTCACTAAAGTACCACTCATATGAATTGTTATTTTCAGATTCTGCTATTCCAAAGGCTAGTGGGAAAATTTGGTTATTTGCATCATTTGAAACTGAAATCATTAAAACACCACAAAATTTTGACTTCAAAAAAGTTGCATCATCAGCAATCGCTGGTCTACAATGATTCCAACCAGCTATTGATGATCCATATGTATAAAACATATAAACAAACCTGAAAATACAATATAAAAGAAGGTTAACAAAAGTTAAGACAAACAGTCCTTAACTTCTGAACTTGAAATTCAAAGTTAAGGATTGCTTGTCCTTAACTTTTAAACATGTAAGTCGAAGTTAAGGACTGCCCGTCCTTAACTTATAAACCTATAAGTGAAAGTTAAGGACTCTTTGTCCTTAACTTCTGAACTTGAAAGTCAAAGTTAAGGACTGCATGTTCTTAACTTTTAAACACGTACATGAAGTTAATGACTGCACGTCCTTAACTTATAAACATGCAAGTGGAAGTTAAGGACCCCATGTCCTTAACTTCTGAACTTGAAAGTCAAAGTTAAGGACATATTGTTTACCTGTTGTTGTCATCTATCATTATGTTAATATATGTTCCCGGGTTTTTACTTCTCATCATATACAAATATGAAGACAATAATTCATAATTCTCTTAATGAGTTCCTCTTATCAAAGCAGAAGCATGTTGAATAGCACGCCACGCCTTGTGATAACCAATGTCTAATCCATGCAATTTTTGCATTTCTGCCATGACAAAAGCTGGTGTAACTTCAAACCTTGGGTCTCGAAGATTGTCAATAATGTACCACTAATCAAATTTGAAGTTGCATGCCTTTGATAAGCTTTCATAGTATTAACTGAGAAGTCATGATTTTTCTCGATCTTTACTATCTTAAACAATGTTGAATCTTTAATTCTGAAAGCACGCACACTCCACCCACACCCATCATCATTGCATTTCAACGAATATCTTGTTGAGCTTGATCTAACAACCTTGAATTCAAAATGTCCTTTAATTGATATATTCGAAAAACAGTTAATTATACTTTTCTTTTTGTTAAATATTGACCCCGCTTTTATTTCATCCAACGAAGCATTTTCTCTTAATATCGTAGTTGGGGATTCTTTTTGTTTCGAATTTGACCTTCGTCTAGTTAGTTGAATAGAAGTTTTTTCAGCAACTTCTTCGATTACCGGTGCACTCTCTAAGAATTGAATACCCAAAGCTTGTTCGTTGTCAATCTCTAGAATGCTTTGTCCTTCAACTTGAATAGAATCAAATGTTTGAAGCAGCTCTTCAGTTATTGGTTGAGCTTCAACCATATCTATTTCCATTATTTGTTGGCATTTGTTTTGATTGCCATGTTCAGTTTCTCTGTTGATATTTTCAAGGGTGCTTGTTGATCTAAAATCTCTTTCTGAAATATCAACAATGAACGACAACCCTTGAAGAGTGAATGCATTTTTAGTAACTCTATACATGTGTGAAGATCTAAATCTTTGGATACAAGCATTCCCTTGCTTGTTCCCAGGTTGATATCAAACCATATCATTGCTTCAAACTTGTCTCTATCCAATTCAATAACTTCAAAGATTTGTTTAATGAAATCTTCAAACTAAATTGCCGCAGGTACTAGAAAAAGTTTTGTTTGATGATCAAGATACTTATAGTCTTCAGTCCATCCACTATTAAATGCACCTATAATGCATATTGTTTCCATCCTGCAAGTCAAGAGCAATCCTTGTATAGTTAAGAATAGGTACTGTAAGTTAAGGACTAAGTTAAGGACCAAGTGTCCTTAACTTTTCAACTTGAAATTCAAACTTCAGGACCTAGTGTCCTTAACTTTTGAACTTGAAATTCAAAGTTAAGGACTAAGTGTCCTTAACTTTTGAACATGAAATTCAAACTTCAGGACCTAGTGTCCTTAAGTTTTGAAGTTGAAAGTCAATCTTCAGGACCTAGTGTCCTTAACTTTTGAACATTGAAATCAAAGTTCAGGACCAAGTGTCCTAAACTTTTCAACTTGAAAATCAAACTTCAGGAGCTAGTATCCTTAAGTTTTCAATTTCAATATTAAACTTCAGGATCTAGTGTCCTTAACTTCTGAACATGAAAATCAAACTTCAGGACCTAGTGTCCTTAAGTTTTGAAGTTGAAAATCAATATTCAGAACCTAGTGTCCTTAACTTTTGAAATGAAAATCAAAGTTCAGGACCAAGTGTCCTTAACTTTTCAACTTGAAAATCAAACTTCAAGACCTAGTGTCCTTAAGTTTTCAATTTCAATATTAAACTTCAGGACCTAGTGTCCTTAACTTTTCAACTTCAAAATCAAAGTTAAGGACCAAGTGTCCTTAACTTTTGAACTTGAAATTCAAACTTCAGGACCTAGTGTCCTTAAGTTTTGAAGTTGAAAATCAATCTTCTGGACCTAATGTCCTTAACTTTTCTACTTCAAAATCAAAGTTAAGGACCAAGTGTCCTTAACTTTTGAACTTAAAAATCAAACTTCAGGACCTAGTGTCCTTAACTTTTCAACTTCAAAATCAAACTTCAGGACCTAGTGTCCTTAAGTTTTCAATTTCAATATTAAACTCCAGGGCCTAGAGTCCTTAAATTTTTTAAACAATTTTCAAAACTATTACAGTATTTCCGTAATATTCAGAACAACATCAAAAGAGTTAAGGACATATGTCCTTAACATTATGTCCTCAATTTTTATCGAATTATTACAGGACGCGATGTTCTTAAGCTTATCAATCTAAAAATTCAAAAAAAAATAAATCTAATTCGTACCATCAAATTCATAGTAAAGAAATAAAAATCAACAGAAACACACAAAATCATAACTTACTGTAAATTTATGTTGATTTTTGAACGAGAAAGTTGAATACTATGGTTTGAAATCGAGGGAGAAGTTTCTGCAATTCGCGATCACAGTCGGGTAAGTTTAATACTATTGCATTGTTGCTGCTGAAGTTAATTGTGCTGATCGTTAATAAAAGTTTAGGTATAAGTTATAACTGAAGGGTATTTTCGTCCTGTCAGGTAAAAGTTCATTAAACTAATGACTAAAGAATAAATATATTTAAAATACTGACTTTAAAATAAAGACAGTTTCTATTAGTGGCTATTTGTACACATCCCCTTTATTTTTCGAGGGAAAAGCATCTTCTAATTTCATTTACAGCAAACGTCAAATTTGAAATAGTTCGTCTTCTACTAGTCATCCGACAAGGAGCTCTCGTCAAACGTCACAGCTGGCTCAGTAGAGCATCTTTCGGTCCAAGAGCCGCGCCACCCATTACGGCCCGCGATGGCAGACTCCGTAAATTTCACCCAACTTCACGTCCCTTTTCTTATTAACCCTGCCGCTACAATTTTCAAAACTGTCCAAATTTTGAAACTTCACCTCTCTCGTTTCCTCTGAGTCCCATTTGTAATGAAGTGCAGAGTATTGCTAAATTACAAAAGAAAGACAAAAATAGGTAACGTCTACTCCTAGTTATTTGCCACGTCATTAGTTTCTTAACAAGTAAGGTTTTCATTACACTTCTCTTATTAGTAAACGTGTCACACACGAAAATATATTCCTCCACCTAATTTTTTAGCATTAATTGATTTTGAACAAATTGTTTTTATAATTATAAACCAGGAGACTAATATTCGTTTAAAACGAAAAGGAAGACTAGTTTTCTCACAAATTTTTAAATGGGGTGTGAAGATGACCGGGAATGTTTACAAAATGTATTTTTTCTTCATTCCAAGTAGCAAGTGATGCTCTCTACTAGGGGCGGTTCAACAATAAAAATTGCACGGGACACTCTATTTGATCGCCTCTATTTAATTTATATTTATTTTTTAAATTTTTTTAACTTGTACCCACTTTTTAATTAATTTCAGCCCCCTTTCTCCTCCTCCTCGTCCTCCTCCTCCTCCTTCTGCTGTTGGTGCTGCTATGAAACTTCAGTTCATGAGATGATTGCCATAAATATGTTTATTAGAGCTGAAGTTCGCCAGTTACAAAACAAAAACTTCAGCTCTAGAGTTGAAGTTCGCCAGTTACAAAAACAAAAACTTCAGCTCTAGAGCTGAAGTTTGCCGGTTATAAAAACAAAAACTTCAGCTCTAGAGGTGAAGTCGCCAGTTACAAAATAAGAACTTCAGCTCTAGAGCTGAAGTTCGCCTGTTACAAAAATAAAAACTTCAGCTCTAGAGCTAAAGTTCGCCAGTTACAAAAACAAAAACTTCAGCAATTACAAACAAAAATTTCAGCACACTTGGTTCAACACACTTGCGACTTCAGGCCCGTCTACTAGAATGCTGAAGTTTTGCGTGATTGCCTTTGCTACTTTAACCCCGTATGCTGAAGTTATGCATAAAAACGGGTACACTTGCAATTTTTTTTGCAAAGAGGGCACAAGTTAAAACGTGACATAAAAATCGGGTATAGATGTAAATGCCTCGACTCAACATTGTTGGTTGCCTAAAGCAAAATTTTGATGAGAGGCCTTAATTTTCTATTTGATTGAAGTCTATTTTCCTAACTTTTTTAGATGTAAAATTATTAATAATTTTCTTATAATCGAATTATTCTAATAGTTTTTTTCAACTAATAATACTACTAAACCGATCAATTTAGCTCCTCGTGAGACATTGTTGATCTTATACAAGACTTTATCAATTTTAATTTGGAAAAACTTCTTTCCCCAGATGCAATTGTTATAGTAATACTTTATTCTATAAGGAATATAAACATTAGAAAAAAAAAATGAAGTCTTATTATCTTATTAAGTATATCCATTATAATCTTATCTTCTACTTTGTAATATTTTCTTTCACGCTGTATAATTTGAAAAATAAGCCTAAACTTTAATTTTGTATATGAAAAATTAATTCATAAAATTACTACTAATGAAAGATGGGGTCCTAAAATTTGGAGGTCTAAAGCCACTGCATGGATTACTTTACCCTTCAGCCGGTGTTGCTCTCTACGTGCCACTTTGACCTTAAGTGATTAACATAAATTAGTATGGAGGATTATATATTAGTAAAAATAATTTAATTAAAAACAAATATATAAAGTAAAATTAAAAATATATTTAAACTTTTTCCGTATATCTTATATACTTTAGTTTGATAGAGATTATTAGGAAGAAGAAGCATCTCATTCTAACGGTTAACTATCAATAGTAAAGTAGCAAATAGAACAAAATTAAAACTAGGAACAATTCTATCCAAATTAAGGAAGTTTTCAAAAATTGTACCTCAGTTTGTCTATCACGAGCTCTAAGTTCCCCATTTAGTAAATATACTCTTAAGAAAACCCAAGGCAACAGAAGGACAAAATTTTGGACTCTGTCAGATGCTCCATTTTTGGTTTTAGGGCGGGAAGCTGATAAAATCAATATTTTCTTCTCTCTTGATATCGTCTTCTTTTAAACTTTCTCTCTCTAGGGTTTTTCCAATTGCTGATGCTACTTCAAATTCCAAATCCAAAAAATCCTCAAATTTTCACACAGAATAGTTGACAGTTGATATTTATGCCGCTTTAGCTAATCCAAAATCCAAAAAATGACACTGCGAAAGGGTTCTAAAGTATGGGTCGAAGACAAAACTTCCGCTTGGGTTGCAGCCGGAGTGACTGATTTTATCGGTAAACAAGTTCAAGTAGTTACTGATTCTGGCAAGAAAGTGAGAAAACACTTCAGATTTTTGAATTTCTCTGTTAATTTTGGACCAATTTGTTGGTCAAATGGGTTGATTGAGAAATGTTAATTAATTTTTGTAGTTAGTGGCGTTACCGGAGAAGTTGTACCCAAGGGATGAAGAGGCAGACCATGGAGGAGTTGATGACATGACCAAATTGACTTATTTGAATGAGCCTGGTGTCTTAGACAATCTTCAGAGAAGATATGCTCTTAATGAAATTTATGTTAGTTCTCAATTTTACATTTCTTGCTAATTTCTCTTTTATAAATTAGGAAAAAGCTTGAATCCTTTTCTTGAAGTAGTGTTATTCTTACTAGTGTCTATCTGGAGTACTAAGAAAAGTAAAATAAAAATGCTAAAATGGTTCTGCATTCGATCCACTTAGGGTTTTAGGAATAAGTCAATGAAATTCCGTTGTCAACCTGTGCCATATTTGTTCAATTCCTTGCTCTACTTTGGTTCTGGTAGATGAATAGTATATCTACCTTGTTCTGGATGTTACGTTGTTATTCTACTCAAATGGGTCTTCTGGCTTAATTGATACACTTTATTGAGTTTATTCACTGTAGCAGTTGATATTTTCCCCGAGACTGCTGCAATGTGTTTGCAATATTTGCTTAAAGTATATCCTTGAAAATATTTTGGTGAGGAAAGAATTGAAGCTATATCTTGTGCGCGCCTTCTAGACAGGGATAGATCTAGGATTTCAAGAAGATTGGTGCACTATTACGAATAAATAGATCCCTTATTTAAATTTCATGGGTTCAACCTTTAGGTTCTTACTGTTGAACCCATTGCACTTTAAAGCTATAGGTTAACTCTTTTCTGATGTCTTAGTAAATTTTTTCATATATATATATATATATATATATATCTATACACTCGCTGTTCAAGTGTTGTGATCAGTAAAACCCATTGACTATATACTATATCCTCCACTGCTGCTAGTTTTAATATAGGACATTTGGTTTAATTAAACAAACTTTTACAGCGGCAATTGGAGAATATGGATTTCAATGTGTGAGAATTTAAAATTTTGAAAGAATAAAAGAAGAAAAAAGTACTTGACTAAAATGAAGAAGGGATACTAGCCTTGCCATCCCCATGGGTGTGTCCAATTATAGAAAAATGAGAGGAAAAAAACAAGAAAACAAACATGTGATTTTAACCCCCAAACTCACTTATAAAGGTGCACCCAGTAATTGCACCATATGAGTCTTTGAGTTTGGATGTATACACTTGTATTTGAGTACTTTTCAAGATGTAACATAGTCTAGGAAGAGGAGCATGGTGAATGTGAACCCATGCCCCTCCACATAGATCTGCCACCGATACTAGAGTGTCTCATCAATTTTGACATATAGTGCTAACCAAAATTTTTAACCAAAAGCTATTGGCATATAACAATGTGCTTAAAATCAATAGCTTTAGTTAAGATTCGTTGTTCTTGCCTTGGGGGGTTTCACTAGTTGCAGTTCTTGCCTATGTTAGGTTAAATAGCCATTTTTTCGTATTATCTAACACCGTCATCCTACTTATGCATTGTGATATAATTGATTTCCCCCCTTTTCCTTTTAATAGACGTACACAGGAAGCATCTTAATTGCTGTCAATCCATTCACTAAACTTCCTCATCTGTACAACGTGCACATGATGGAGCAATATAAAGGAGCTCCATTTGGTGAGCTTAGCCCGCATGTGTTTGCTGTGGCTGATGCATCTTACAGGTGGGGTGACTGGTCATTTGAGGATCTAGTGAGGTTTGCCAAAAGTGGACCAAATGGTGATCTATTTTTGCTCAAATTTCTTTGTTAGGGCTATGATGTCTGAGAACCAAAGCCAATCTATATTGGTCAGTGGCGAAAGTGGAGCAGGGAAAACAGAGACAACAAAATTGATAATGCAATACCTTACCTATGTTGGTGGTCGTGCTGCTGATGATGACAGAACAGTTGAACAACAGGTTCTCGAGGTAACTTGCTGGCTGTTGCTTAATGGTTTTAGAGGCAAAACATCTCATGGTGGTTCTGTCCGTAACTTTAACGAATTTCCATTATTGGGTCTAGATTGTTATATTCTCAGAAGGGTGTCATATTTTTTCGGCATGTCGACATAGGAATAGCATCTCCCTGGCTGGGATTGATTGCTTAGTGATCTATTAGCTTCATTAGAATGTATATTTTCAATTTCTTCAACTTTGTCTTTGTTGGTGAGAGTAACTTTCTTGTAAGTAGTCAGGTACGGTTATTATTTACTGCAAGCACCAAAAAAGTGCAGCTTTAGATAGGATTTGAAGTACAGATAACATGCTTCCTTATGAGCTATGATGGAAGCTAGCTACAGTTTCTTCTCCCACTTCACAAATATGACATCTATTTTATTGTAAAATTCTCCTCTTCATTAGGTTATCTTGTGTGAGTAAATTCCATTAATTGCAATCCACCCAAAGCGTGCCACATTAGGGGATGCCGTGGTTTCACAGTTTGCATTCTAAAGTCACTCCTCCATTTTTGTTGAAAATAAAGTTTTATAGCTAGATTTGGCAGTAAAAGTACCTCTACTGTCAGTTATCCACTTAACATGTCTTTGCATTCATTATTCTGTCCCTTCTCCTCCAACCTGGCCTACAATTTTGGCTGTCCATTTCCAGTCTGACAAGTCTCTTCTAAGTATTATATATACCATACTTTCTCAGATCTGCATGCACTACAGTTTCATCCAGTAGCACCACCAAGTTATTTATATTGCGGTATTTCTCTCACCGTGAATCACTCGAAAAACTTGATTTATGCCAGTTTCCACCTGTGAATTTTGTGAAAGGCTTGAATTCTGGCTAAAGGCTTAATATATAGTTACACAGAAACCATATTCATCGGGGGTTTGTGCCACTTTAGCACTTAAATGATCAAAAATCACATATTTTGCAAAGACCACTCCCCTCCAAAGAGCACCCATCTTCTCCATTACATCTCCAATGCCATTTATATAATAAGCTTCTACATCCCGAAAGCCGCTTATATAATAAACTTCTACTGAAGGATCAGATTACTTAGTCCTAACCTCTAACTAACCATCTCTTTTAGTTCTAGACACTTCTCCCATTTCATAACACGGAGTATCTTTTCTTGGCAGTTGTGTTCCCACAGGGAAAAATCTTCGTCAACTTATGCAGCTGCTTTTCCATTTCTTTTAAAAATGTAAAATATTTTTATTAAAGAAGAGCACTAGAGAGTGCAATGGATAAGTAGTACAAACCCAGCAGTATGCATCTTACAACACTAGCTACGTGTGAAACGAATTAAGGAAGTTAACCATCCTGTCTACTTCTTACATTTGCATTTTTGCACCAAAAGGCTAAGAGAGTTAAACATCTATGCTTTAAGATACATAGATTTTCTTTTTTTTTCTTTATAGTATCTTTGATTTCTCTCCGTCCACAAAAAAAACCATATAGCCTCTAATGTAGTGGTCCACAACTTTTTGTCATCTTTTTGTAGTTTTCTTCTATTTTATCAAAGTAGTAGGTCTTTAGGAGATTTGCACCATTTAACTTAAGCAAATTCATAGACATGTGCCGGATCTGATTTGTGATTCTGCTGTGGATGAATAAGTGCTTTGCCAAACTTTTTCCTTCCAAATAAAAAAAGGGGTGCTTTGTGTCTTCATAGTTTTCTTCAGACATTACACATCTGATGCAAATAATCATACCTATTGCACCAGAGCCTCTCTAGCTACTAACCATGAAAAGCACTCTACTTGTAGGCTGCTTTTCCACCTTCTTTGGAAGTGGAAACAGTGACATAGCATAAGTAGGTGAGATATCAAGTAAACTATTTATTAGAGTTACCTTACCTCCCAAAGATAAATAATGCTGTTTCCAAAAATCTTATTTTTTCCTCAAACTTCCAATAACCCCTTGTAACAGTGATAAAGCATTGGCATAAGTAGGTGAGATATCAAGTAAACTATTTATTAGAGTTACCTTACCTCCAAAAGATAAATAATGCTGTTTCCAAAAATCTTATCTTTTCCTCAAACTTCTCAATAACCCCTTGCAACAGTGATAAAGCTTTGCTTCGTCCCTACAGGAAGACTCAGATAGGTCCGTGGGCAGAAGGTTAATTTGTAGCACGAAACCTCTGCTAGTTGCTGCATGCTTTCCACCTCATTCATGGGATATATGTAATTTGTATCCCGGATGATGCGCAACTCTAAAACAACTTCAAAGGCTATTAGGATTATTTCAGAAAATTTAACTATATCACATCAGCATCACGAGAACCATTGTGTCATCTTCATACAAAATGTAAGAGATACTGCCTGGATCTGAGCTATTTGCAACCTGAAACCTTTTAGCCATCCTCTCCAGCTGTTGTATCTATCGTTCTGCTCAAGACTACCCTAATCGATATGAACAAGAAGGGAGATAGAGGTTTCCTCAATTGAGTCCTCTTTATGCTTGGAAAAATTGAGTTGGCTCCTCATATATATTAGAAATGATAATAGTGGAGATGCAATATTTTATCCATCCTTTTAAATACGTTAAGAATATGAAAATGAAGCAAGATACTATGCCTTGTAAATATGAAAAATCCCGAATCCCTATAACTGTGGAATTCGGAGATTTATGGGTTGCAATGACATGCTCTTCTTTTTCTTGGGATTACTTGTAAACTTGTAAACATTATCTGTCTTCATTGGCTTGAGGGAATAATAAGTTTCATTCTCAAAATCTTCTCTTTTCTCCTTCTTTACATGTTATCAGAGTCGAGTGTGAGTCCATCCTTTGGTTTCTCATTAAAGAAGAAAAAAACAAAATAAAACACTGAAACAGAGCCAATATTTTCCGAAGAACAGATCTTGGTTCTTCAATTCGCAACTTCCAGTCGAGGTCCACTATATCCTCTCAGTAATATCCAGCTTGTAAATAGCGCTCGCCTTAGCGCTAATAGCGTGAGGCGATGCGAGCTGCCGACGCTATTTTGCTCTGCTTTTGCCTGTGTAGCGAGAGGCGCTGCGATGCGCGAGGCGATGTGTAGCGGCGCTTTTTGAAAAAAAGAAAGAAAGAAAAGGCAGCGACCAAACAATGATTAAAATACAAATTAGGGCTTGGGTTTTTCACTTCTTTCTCCTCCAACAACCATCAGCGACCATTTGTTTTTTCGGTCAATAAACTAAATGTTAGGGTTTGGGATTTCATCTTCTTTTTCGTTCATCAGCGACATGATAACCCAGGTATGTTGTCCATTTCTTCTTTCTTCTTCTAGTTTCTGCTGTCCATTTTTTTTCTTCGACCATTGTTGTCATTTTTTTTCTTTCTTCTTTTTCTTTTTCTTCTTTCTTCTTTCTTCCTTTTTCTTCTTTTTTTTTTTTGCTCTGTTGTTCGAGCAAGCAGCAGAGAATTCTTTGAGGTTTGAGCTAGCTTTCTTTCTATCTTTATTTCTTTCTTTCTTTTCTTCCTTTTTCTTCTTCTCTTCTGTTTTTTTAATCATGGATACCGGCAAAGGCAGTCACAAAGAGCTTCTTCATAGTTCAAATCAAACCTAAAATTTACTCTTTTTTCAGTTAGTCTTATAGAGCAGAATTAATTGCATATAGATATTGCTTGTTTTAGTTTATGAATCTACTATGACTATCTATTGAGTTTTTAATTTTTGAATTGATATATTTATTAATATATTATTGCTATTGAGTTTTTAGTTTTATATATATATAAAATATTATATTTTTTGTATAAATTGTCGCTTCACATCAAAAAGGCGAGCGCTGCGCTGCTCGCCTCTCGCTCAGTGAAGCAGGCCCTCGTCGCTATTTGTCGCCGCACGCTATCCAAAACAATGGTTATATCGAAAGCATGTAGACATCTACCTCAATTACAAGTGTTGACCTCTCATGTGGAACCAGAGCCCTTTCTTTATCAGTACATGTGCTGGCATGTGCAGCGATTTCAGTAGACCACTATCACTCCATCCAGTTTGCCCTTTCATGATGCTTATTCCTCGCCTAACACCAGTGTCTGAATCTCACTGTATTGGGTTCATCTAACACAGCAGTTCTTAAGGATATGATATTCACTTAAAAAACCATTCAGATGTTCAAGCTTCAGATCGAGCTGATTGGATTAAATAAATGCACAAATTTATAATCCATTTCTTTGTCAAGACTTCTATGCATCTTAACTACACTGGAGGTGGCATCTCCATAAACTTATTGGATGGGTGTTCAGTCCAACAGTTTGCTAAATGCACCCAGGAAAGAAAAACTAATTAGGTCAGAACATTTCACATTGTGACGAGGGATGTCATACGAGAGGAACCTGTAAATCTGCATGCAACCAGTGGCGAAGCCACATGATCATAAGGGTGGTCATGACCACCCTTCGTTGAAAAATTGCACCGTGTATATAGGTAAAATATTACGTTTTAGAGGTATACAACACATATTGAACACCCTTTGTCGGAATTTTTTTCACTTTCAAATTTGAATACTAACAATGAATGTTCCTGTCATGAAGCTAATGTGGCTCAGACTGGGAGGGATAGCATCCTTCCTTTTCCAGATGTAAAGGACTAATCATCTTATTCCATTACCTTACCAAGCATCAACATTCTTCTTGCACGTGAATTGACAGCATTCTTTCTCCATCAAATCAGTAAATGACACACTAAAGCTCAATAAATAAACTGTACTGTTCTTACTGTCATTCTCATGTTATTGGAGCAGTTAGTTTCTAGCCTAGTGCTTTTTCATCATCTAAATCAAGATGTATTGCCAATTAGGTTAAGATTGCTAATGCAATTCTAATTACTTGGAGATCATCCTCTATGGTTCTTTATCATTTCAGTGATTTCTTTTTACTGTAGTGAGATTCTTTCCCCCCTATTTTTTCTTTTTGTTAGTGAAATTCTTTCATTGATGATTAAATTTGGTTGATTTTTCTTTTTTTTTGCAAGGTTCAGATTACTAACTCTTAATCCTTTTTCATTTTTGGTCTAGTCTAACCCGTTGCTGGAGGCCTTTGGCAATGCACGTACTATTAGGAACGACAATTCAAGGTGTGTTTTTGACTACTAATGTTGGCATTGCTCACATGTATCATTTGATGCAATCAGCGATGTTCATTATTTCAGTGGTGAAGCTGGTTTCCTTGTCTTCTGTAAAAGCATAGTTTTCTCCTTTATATGGAATCTCTCTTTGTCTTGTCTTTCACCATTTTACAATGAAACTTGTTATTTCATATTTGTTGGAATTGTTGAACTTGTACTTATTCAGTAAAGTGATAGCAGAACATGGGGCAACCATTCTTCAGGTCAATTAAATTATCATTAATACCTCTAATCCTTGTTTCTCACAGTCGTTTTGGCAAGTTTGTTGAGATCCAATTTGATGCAAGTGGTAGAATATCTGGTGCTGCAATTAGGACTTATCTTCTGGAGAGATCTCGCGTTGTTCAGATAACAGATCCTGAGAGGAATTATCACTGCTTTTATCAATTATGTGCATCTGGAATGGTATTTTCTTCTCTCCATGTGCTTGGTTATGACGTTTAATTCATGAAATTCTTCATGTTTTCATTTTCAAAAAAAATTCTTAATGTTAAGTGAGTTCTGATATTCTTTTCCTTGTGTGAATATTAACTTCTATGTGGTGACAACATTTATGTGTTATGCTGTAGTTTAGGTTGTTCTAAGTGGCTAGTTGATATGATTTGACTGTCACAGTAAAAGTTTAAGGTTATTTCTGTTTTATGTTCTTACTTCTTCAGGATGCTGAGAAGTACAAGCTGGGTCAACCGAGTGATTTTCACTACTTGAACCAGAGCAAAACCTATGAGCTAGATGGAGTTAGCAATGCTGAGGAGTATATCAAGACAAGGAGAGCTATGGATATTGTTGGAATCACTCAGGAGGAACAGGTTTTGCAGCTGTGGTTTATTATTATAATCAATATTTCTGTGTTTAGTTAGCATAATTATTCTACTTCATTAATTATTGCATTGCATTGTCCTTTCAATAACAGGAAGCAATATTTCGTACCTTGGCAGCAATTCTACACCTAGGAAACATAGAATTCTCTCCAGGCAAAGAACATGACTCATCAGTTATAAAAGATGAAAAGTCCATGTTTCATCTGCAGATGGCTGCTAACCTTTTTACGTAAGTGGTTTTTTGAAGATCTTTTTCTTCTTCTTTTTGTTTTTTCTGATTGATGGATGATTATCATGTCCTTTGCTCTGCATAAATCAACAAGAAAATTGAACTTTTGATCATCTACTTGTATGGGTTCTTTGCAAAAAAAAAAAGAAATGGTAGAGAATACTGGTCTGTCGGCTCTCTTAAGTTTTCGGGCTCTCAGCCAGCAATGTTTTCTTTCTCTTAGAATATGTTCATTACCAATTTTGGTTTGTACAGTATGTATTGGGGACTTCGTAGCTGTTGCTGTACACTCTATATGTCTCGCTGTAATGTGTAATTCACAATTCTTTATAATGAATATCTCATCTACAAAAGTTATTGCAATAGTTCTTCATTTGTTTCTTGCTTTTCATGTTCTGTCTTGTCATTTTTCCTGATTTTGGCATGAAATTATTCAGGAAAGTATAGCAGTTTTCATGTTGTCATATAGGATAATACTAATTCACGTTTGTTATTATACTTTTGCTTGACATAAAATTTTTAGTCAATTTTGGTAAAAAATGTAGCTTAAGGTTTACTTTTAAAATAAAACTCAAAACTCTCAAAAGAAGCAGAGGTAACCAGTGTTTTGGGTTTAATGGTATTTGTATTGCCTTGAAGTATTGCTGACTTCTGTTTATCTTTACCTTCTTTATATTTCTTGTCTTGGGAGACTTCCCAATATCCTTATTATATGAAACAAAATAAAAAATTCAAGATCTGTCATATTTGCTTTATAAGAATTTATGGTGGTAATTTACCTGCTTTACTTAGCGTCTTCACAGTCCAACTGATCCCCAATTACTCCTTTTTAAAGGTGTGATGACCAGCTGTTAGTGACCACACTTTGTACAAGATCAATTCAAACTCACGAAGGCATCATCATTAAGGCTCTTGATTGTAGTGCTGCTGTTGCAGGACGTGATACGTTAGCAAAGACTGTTTATGCGCAATTATTTGATTGGTTGGTAATCTAGAATTCGTTTACAGTCCAATAGTCAATGTTCTATTAACATTAGTTGTTTCTGTAAGAGTATTGTACCATCGCTTTCAGGTTAGTTGAAAAGATTAATAGATCTGTTGGGCAAGATCCTGATTCCCAGATACAAATTGGAGTTTTGGATATATATGGATTTGAATGCTTTAAGCAGAACAGGTTAGTTACATGTTATCTTTTTTGCCTTTTATTTTCTTTCCAAAATCATGTAATATAAGGAAGATAATAGGTTGCTATGTTTATATAAATGTGGAAAATAAAGGCTATTGGAAGTCCTAGAATCAGATTTGTAAATAATAGACACCAGAAGCAGTTGATCAATTATTTTTGGCTCAAGTCTGAATTTTTGACATTGCATCCTCTTTACTGCAGTTGTAATGGAATTTCCAGTTGAGCCTTCTATAATTGTGCAACTTCAACTTAAAATTATTCATTTGGTAAAAAAAGAAAAGAATTTAAAAACTCAAGATTGTAGGCATATGCTCCTCTACTGGTTTTGCCGGCTGGTAAAAGGTCATGTCCTTAATTTTGGGGAAAACATGTAATGAAATATGAAAGGCAGTCTTATGTTGAGCTTGGGTGATGTTTAGCACCTAAAAGCAATGGTCTATATTTTAGATGTGAGCTCACAAAGCCTTTTATTTTTGTGCTATTCATGCTTTACTGAAAGCTTAATTGAAACTTAAGAAGTATATGCTTGCTGGCAATTATTGAAATTGTTTCACAAATAATGTTTTAGAGTGGTATGAGAGTTGGCTATGAAAAATTTGTTTAATTAATCTAGTTTTACATAAGGAGTGTTAGGCGAAACTGGAGACAAAAGGTTGAGAAATTATTGGATGTTCATAAACAGGAAAGTCTTGGAGTTATTGTGGAAATAGCTTATTGCTTTAGCCTTTGGGTATTGTCTTCCCATTTTGGTCCACAATATAGTGGGCTGTTTGTTAAGTTGGTTCTTTTCACGAGCTATGAGTTTGAAACAAATATTAGCCTATCATGCTTAAAGTAGGAATATTTTTTGTATTTGCCTTAAAACCCAGACGGGCAAGTCCTTCGCCATCATCTTAGACTCTATGGACTAAATGTTTGATTGACCCAAAAAAAGAGGAGAAAAAACGGTTTTCTGGTGTCCTTACTAACTTGAAAAATTGTTGGTAAAAAATCAATGCTTTTGATTATTTATCAGTATTTTTAGAATCCACGAAATCATGGTCCTATTTGAAGAATCAAGGAACCAAAGGACCTTTTTGGCTAAATGGTGTTAATGAATTTTTGAAGCTGAGAGGGGGGAATAAGGAACTCATAAATTTGAGCCATAGAGGTTGAAATGTTGACTTACTATTTGTCCTCTCTCTCACTAAGGATGAGCTTTATCCTTGCTGAGGAGTGATGAACAAGACAAGTGGTTATGGTGGGCTTGAGAGTATCCCTGTCGAGTATCTTTACATACTTTATGTCACTGCTTCATGCACTGGCCAGTGCCAAAGGTAAATTTGAGGGGTATCACAGGAACTTTCTATTGGATTCAACAAACGAGGATAGGAAGTTTCACTTAGCTATGAGTTTGTTACATCTCCAAAGAGGTCAGGGGGTGAAATATCTCCAAATTTTCGACAAGGCCTAATTAGGGAAATAGAGTTGGAGATCAGGATTGAGTAGCATGCTCTATGGAGGGAGGTGGTAGTGGAAAAGTATGGAATTGTTGAAGGGAGAATGAGGACTGAATCACTGAAATAGAATTGTTTTCTACCTTCTCATTAATAGAGCCTTCTTTATCACAGAAGAAGATATGTTTGGGCAATGCTCTATGACAGTTGCTCCAACTCCGGACACTGTTCTTACTGTTGTAAGATTTTTTCTTTTGATAAAGCAGTGTTGTGAAGAGCGTGAAGCAAGAAAAAGCGACAACCCCTATTTCATGAGAAGCGAGAAGCGAGAAGCGAAGCGCTCGCTTTTTTGAAGTGAAGCGGAATTTAAAAAAAAAAATTAAAATAAGTAGTGCATAGACAAAACATGTAATTGTAAGCAAATGTTCAATACTTCAATTTAAAAAACTAAAGAGTAGCATCAATTAAAGCACAAAATGAGCATCCTATTCTTCTACAAGATTGTCAAATTCTTGTATTCCACTATCATTATTAAATTGCTCGTCATCTTCTTCAACTTCTTCTTCTTCTTCATCAACTAGGGACAAAGTAGCTGTTTCTTTTCCCTTCCTCTGTGAACTTGAAGTTGAGGTACTCCCCCTCAAACCATAAAACCTCTCCCCAATTCCACGCGCCTCCGCAACATCACCCCAAGTGAAATCAGAAGTATCCTCAAATACTTCTTCATCTGCATGATCTTCCGGGACTCCAGTTAGCCATTCATTAGCATCATCAATGTTGTCCAAACTAATTGGATCAATTACATTGCGAGCGTTGTAACGACGCCTCAATGTTCTATTGTACTTAATGAAGACTAGATCATTGAGACGCTTCAAGGTTAGTTTGTTCCTCTTTTTGGTATGAATCTGCAAATAATAAGTAATTAGTAAGATTAGGACAATTGAGATATAATTTAATTATCTCAATATACTAAATCTTTCTTCTTAGTTCTTACATGCTCAAACATGCTCCAATTCCTTTCACACCCGGATGAACTACATGTTAGACTTAGAACCTTGACGGAAAACTTTTGTAAATCTGGAGTGGAATGACCATATTGCTTCCACCATTCAACTGTAAAAGTAGATTAAATTTTCAAAACATAATATTGATAAAGAAATAACTTATTAACTATAAAACGACATATAAGCACTCGCTCACCTGGTGACTTTGTCTTTCTTTGTCTAATCGCCATGCTTTTTCCAAAAAGTTGCTCAGCATCTCTATAAATACTAAATTGCTCTGTTATTTTATCTTGCACGGATTTTTCAGGAATCAACTTCTCAATACATTCATAGTATCCATCCCACAAAGGTTCATCTCCTAGAATCCTCGCTTCGTTGTCATAAAACAGTTCCGGGTTCAAAACAAGTCCTGCTGCATGCAAAGGGCTATGAAGCTTGCTATCCCACCTTTTATCTATGATCTCAAAGACTCTTTTGTATTTTCTTTGATCACTAAAAGAGGCTTGAATAGCCTCCTTTGCCCTATCAATTGCTTCATACAGGTAGCCCATTGGTGGCCTTTGCTCCCCATCCACCAAACGAAGCACTTTAACTAAAGGACCGCCAATCTTCAATGCATGAACCACATTGTTCCAGAATGAAGGAGAAAGTATAATATCTGCAGATTCTCTCCCTCGAGCTTCCCTTCCATAGGCACTGCTAGTGTACTCATCTGAAACAAACAACTTCTTCAAATTGCTTTTTTGCTCATACATCCTATGCAAAGTCAAGAAAGCAGTAGCAAATCTTGTCTTTGCAGGTTTCACCAAGCTTCTTTGCTTAGTGAATCTCTTCATCATGTTCAATAACAAAGGCCTTTGAACAATATAGGAATGCACTCTAATTGCCTGATTAAAGACAGTACTGAAGGGTCTTTCCTTGAAAATGTCACCAAAGATCAAATTAATGGAATGTGCTGCACACGGAGTCCAATAGATATGCGGGTACCCAACAAACAACAAATCACCAGCTTTAACATTTTCACTGGCGTTGTCCGTGACAACTTGAACAACATTTTCTGCTCCAATAGAGTCTATTGTATTCTTGAACAAGGAGTACATTTTGGTTGAATCA
>ML388139.1:27828-45781 GCA_005239525.1 Nicotiana knightiana | reverse complement strand
AAGAAGAAGAAGAAGAAGAAGGAACTTAAAAAATGCAGAAACATACCTGGTAACGGGGATGTTGAAAGTCGCTTGAGCCTTGAAGAAGAAAAATCAAAAGTTGCTGCTTGATTGAGCCTTGAAGAAAGTCTATGTTCTGACTTCTGAAGGTGAACCCTAGTTTTTCGCAGGTGATTTCGAAGAAGTAGAGAGTCCAAAATAAAATAGAATACCAAGTTTTTAATTAAATAGGCCTGTTAGGTATTTTAAAATAAAAAAGCGTACGCTTCGCTCGCTTCAGTCGCTTCGCTCGCTTCTCGCTTTTTAGTGGGAAGCGGTCGCTTTTTTATACCTGAGTCGCTTCACCCATGTGAAGCGGGCACTGAGTCGCTTCGCTTCGCTTCTCGCTTAAAGCGAGGAAGCGAGCGCTTTTTTAATCACTGTGATAAAGTAAGTAATTTTGTTACGAATGGGATAATCCCCCATATACAAACAGTATACGAAGAAGTAGAGCATCTACAACATAATATGATCCTCTACAAACAACACTCATCACCCAATCTTCTCTGCTGTAAGATATCAAGCAGCAACACCACTTCTATTTTTTGACACCCGTATCAAATATCAATGAACACTGTATGCACTTCCTGACCCTGGTTTGCTATATGAACTTTGAAACACATTGTATCCAGCTGACTTCATAAACTTGGACTTGGTGAAGATATTCAGTTACCCTGTGGCTACGCTGATGCAAGTTTCTGCTCTGTCATCTTGCCAACTCAGTTAGCAATAATATTCTGATTTTCTTGATGTTATTAACTGCATCTCGTAGGCAATTCATGTTAATGTTTGAAACTCAGTTTTTTATATTCCTATGCTTTGTTAATATCTTTTCCTTCGAATTTCTGGGATGCTTCTTTTAGCTTCATTTTTGAGAGGGATCTTGGTTTCCAAACATTGCAATAGCTCGAAATTGGTACCTGAACAATCCAATAATTGATTTCTCGGTACTACCCCTTGTGCAGCTTTGAGCAATTCTGCATCAATTTTGCAAATGAAAAGCTTCAGCAACATTTTAATGAGGTAAGTTGTACTGCTCTAGGATAAATTACCCTTCTAATAAAAGAATTAAAGATTTTATGAATCTTAATAGAAGATTGCTATTATGGCCTTTTGAATTACCTTTTCTTCTTTCACCTTTTACTTATTTATTTCGGTCCTGTTAAATCTCTAGCATGTATTCAAGATGGAGCAAGAAGAATATCAGAAAGAGGAAATCAATTGGAGTTACATTGAATTTATAGACAACCAAGATGTTTTGGATCTGATAGAGAAGGTTCCACGCTATTCTTCTCATGATCTATTTTACCTAAAGTTTCTCAGATGTGGTTTCTGACCTATACAGTAGACTTGACTGTTAATTAGGTGATGCAATGAATGAAACAAAGTATGCAATGTCGTTGGGATCTTCAAATTGATGTGCGTAAGCTTAAGGAGCAACCTTACTGCAAGGACAAAAGAATATCTGTATAAAGTTGTCAGCTGATATTACACATTTTCTATAGCACATATTTCATGTAGGAAAAGATTGCAAACTTGGATATGCTAAATTTCTTGGTTTTGTTATGAATTTTTGCTTACTTGAATGTCATGGTGTATATTTGTTTTATCATTCACTGAAAATTGTAAGCTAAATAAGATTTTTGAAGAGGCAATCATGATATTTGTGTTCGGATCTCTCATAATATGTCATTGGGCATTTGGCATGCTGCCTTGTTTGGATGGTGCACTTTAGACATTGTAGCTTGCCAGAACCACAGGTATTTATTAACCTGAAGGTTCACTACGATCAATTTCTAACTGATGTATGGGCATACTTTACTTCCAAAAGGGCATAATTTACTTCTGAAAAGTGTCTTCTGCCACTAGTGCAACTTTCTTAGTTTATGTTTGATTCCGGAGACCTTATATAAAGCTACCACCATGCTTTTGTCGTTGGCCAGAGCTGTCGGTTCTTAACTATTAGTTAATCCAGATGCATCAAGGTTGTTACTGGAGATGTAAATTGATTCACCATTAGAAGCTTTTGTGGTTTATTTCATTTTGATTTTTCTTCTATCCTATTTAAAGCCATCACTTCGTCACTTCCAGTGATGGCGCAAAAAGCAAGGGGTTAAGGCTCCATGGGTAAAGCCATGCTCTTTAGCGAAGTGGGGGCTTCAAAGTTCAAATAATGATGTTCTAAGTGATCTTAATGATAACTAGTCTGTTCATTGAATCTCAACTTTGAGAAGTTGGATTAATGACGGCATTATTATATTTTTTTAATTGCAATTTGATTATTATAGTACTAAACTCACGTGTTCGGTAATTTTTCATAAATTGTATGTTGCACTTCAAGCTTGGAACTTCAAATCCCCTGGATGTAGTCGCGTCTTTGGACTTCTCATGTTTTGTGTTTTTGCACTTTTCGCTTTCTACTTTGAAACTTGAATTTTGTTTTGACTTACTCAATGTCAAATGTGTTTTGCAGAAGCCTATTGGGGTAATTGCTCTTCTAGATGAAGCTTGGTATAAAATATGTGATGTGATTTGTTCAATTTATTCTCTTTTAGGAATTTTGGGTGTAACATCTCCTTATCTTGATGTATTCACCGTTGCAGCATGTTCCCAAAGTCAACGCATCAAACTTTCTCAAATAAGTTGTTCCAGAATTTTCGAGGGCATCCACGATTAGAGAAGGAGAAATTTTATGAAACAGATTTTACCATCTCCCATTATGCTGGCAAGGTATGTCAGACTACGAATTTGAAAGTTCAGTTTATGTTCATGAAGATAATGATTGCTATTTTTACTCATGTTTTAGTGCTTATTTTGTAGGTCACATATAAGACGGAAACATTCTTAGATAAAAATCGTGATTATGTCGTGGTAGAACACCGTAATCTGTTATCTTCTTCGAAGTGTCCTTTTATTGCTGGTCTCTTTCCATCCCTTGGAGAAGAATCGTCTAGGTCATCATACAAGTTCTCGTCAGTAGCTTCTCGGTTTAAGGTATGAAGCGTACTCTAATGGGGCACTGTTTACTGCCACAGCATTTAACATCACAAGCTAAGTTTACAAATTTTCTTGTCATCATTTGGTGGAACTAACACAAATCAATTGCTTGCATAGATGCATGTGTTGGACATGTTATTAGCCTAAATATTCACAATTTCTACCATGGTTGATACAAGTATCTCTCTTTATTTAAAATTGAGAGTAAAATTATAGTGATAGGTCGGATGGTCAATGGTGTTTCTGTCAATTTCTGGGCAGTCAAATGCTTCAGGGAAGTCGTATTTAAACCTTTTAGGATCAAGGAGAGCTGAAACAAATTGAGCATGTGTTGCTAAAGCAGAGACATATGAACATTGTGTTGACTCCTAGTAATATCTGATAAGAATGCCTATGTTAGTGCACGTGTCTGGGAGTATACATCTTGTATATGCTTGTATTGTTGTAAACATCTACAGAAAGTGGTATTTATTTCAGTTTTGTATTTTATATATGAGAAGTTGAGAACACATGCATTTACTTGTAATGTTCAATGCATACTCTGCTTTATTTAAAAACATTTAGGGTTTGAACTTTGTTTTCCACAATTCTTTTGGTTTTGGCCTTGCGATGTGCTTTACTTTCTGGTGCATTGATATGTATTAATCTCCTGCTTAAAGTCAAAGACTAATGATTATGTGTCAAGGTTTCTCCTAAGTTGTGCGTAAGTACCACCCTAAAGAGCAGTTGCTGCAAAAGTTTGATTGCATATATATTATATATTTATTAGATAATGTTGTTTTATGTTGTCCTTCACATCTTCTTTCTGTAGCAACAACTTCAAGCTCTCATGGAGACACTCAGCTCAACTGAACCGCACTATATTCGTTGTGTGAAGCCAAATTCTCTGAATCGTCCTCAAAAATTTGAGAATCTCAGCATCCTGCACCAACTGCGTTGTGGGGTCAGTTGATATATAATTTATTTATTGCCATGTGTCAAGTGTTTTGGCTCTTCAGTCATATTACTGATAAGATGTGACTTTTTGATTTTCCAATGTAGTTGCTTCATGCTTGTTAACCTTGGTTTCTTGCATATAGTATACATTGGAATGTATGGCATCCAATGCTAGTCTTGTTTCATGCCTGCTATATTTACTTCACATGCATAATTTTCTTTCATTATTCTTCAAGATTCACCTATTATTCTCTTATCCTATTTTGGAATGATATCTCCTAGGTGGATTGTTTTTTGTCACTTCGCTGCTTGTTTTCTTTAGGGTTCTTCTTTTAGTATTTTCTTGATCTTTTTCCGGTTTGGTTATCTTTTGTCATTTGACTCATTTCAATTCTTAAGCTGTTGATTATAAGTGCAGTTTGCTTTTGTTTTCTCTTTACACCTTACAAATTACACCTTCATTTACTTTGCTCTAGAGTGTGATAGAGTGAATCAGGGATCTCTTTGTGTTATTGAATTCTCAAATCGGTTTTGCTTCTTCCATTGGGTTGCACAGTGATGTGTTGAACTTTGTGATACTGACTTTTTCCTGCAGCCTTTTGGCTCCAAATTCATTTTTTCCTTTACCATTTGATAATAAAAAGGATATTCATATGCCTTCTCTTGGTGCAGTGTTCTCATTTAACAATAATTTGATACATTGCAGGGTGTTCTGGAGGCTGTGCGCATAAGTTTGGCAGGTTATCCCACACGCAGAACTTACCATGAATTTATAGATCGATTTGGACTGATTGTTTTAGACACGTTGGATGGAAGGTGGGTTTGCTTCTAGTCCTGACTATTATAACTCTTTTCGGTGAAACTATTTGACCCTTCTTTTGTTTTTTTTATTTTCTGTTCTCTTGCATTGGATTTATAATGGGATGCTTGGAAGCATCTGATATGACCAGCAAACATTTCCATGCATATAATCCATAGGTTGGTTCAGCAGAGCTACCAACATAATGTTTTTGGTAGTTAGATCTGTGAAAATGTTAAAATTCAGATTAAAATGACAGTTGTTCATCCAAAGTGTGATTTGCGTCCAAAGTGTGATTTGCAATGATCAGCTTATGCAGGAAGGAATTTCTGCGCGGCTTGCTCTTAAAAGTTTAGGATTAAGAAGTTTCATGGGTTGAAATCATTTGAATATACCTGAAAGTGCTTAATATCAAAATTCTCTTACACTTTGTTTAACAGCAGAATTAAAGTAAACACTAAGTAATTATAGCTTTAAGATTGGTAACATTGCTGTTATGAATCATCTGAAAGATGAAAGGGAAGCTGAACTTTTTTGAGTTTGGTTTATCTGGCGTATCCCAACCAAAAATGAAGAAAAGGCATACTTGCCTTTGTACAAAGTGGAAGTAGGTAGCTGATGATGCTTAGATTAATATGTCAGCGACTCACTCTGCATTTTGTGTAGAGCTTGTGTTAGCTGAGTGCGTGCATTTCTATCCTTTTCTGCTGCTGTTTAGGATGACTATATAGGTGATGAATAAGGTGTAGGCCTATAGGGTACTGGCTTTGTCCCCTGCTCTACTGAACCCTAGTTGCTTCTGTTATGAAGTTGTGTCCCACAATCCTTGTCCAGTCAACAACAACAACAAACAACAACAAACCCAGTGGAATCTCACAAGTGGGGCCTGAGGGTAGTGTGTTACTCCTACCCTGGGAAGGTAGACAATCCTTGTCCAGTCAAACAATTGAAATTCTCTGCTTTGGCAGGTTAACTTTTTTATGATTAGTATTCCCTTAGTGCCAAATCATGTCTGTCTCTTTTTATTTTTGAACGTCCAACGTGTTAAAAGCGACTGCTTCTTCGCTTAATGTGAGAAGCGATGCGAAGCGAGGCATCTGGCGCTTCTCTGATCTGAAGCATATCAGGTACACAAAAGCGGTCGCTTCTGAAAAAGCGAGAAGCGAGAAAGCGACAGAAGCGGCGCTTCTCTTTATAACTGCGCTGCCTACGTTAATTAATTAAAAAGACTCTTTTTTTAACTTTAAGATCATCAAGTTTTGTCCCAGGTATGTGATTTCTTCCTCCTTTTTCTTTTTCTTTTTCTTTCCCTGTTTCAGTGTTCAAATAGCAGCGAAATGCTGGTGGAATTTTTTTCCCCTTCAGTTCTTTTTCTTATTCTCCTCTTCATTTTCTTTCACTGATAAATTGCAGCGAAATGCTGCCCATTTTTCGTTTCAGTTATACTGCCAATTTTTTGGCATACTTACTGCCATTTTTTTCATATCATTTATTCTTAGTTGTCTCTGCATTATTTATGTTATTGTCATTCTCCTCTTCTTCTTCGTTGTCTATGCAGTATTTATTTTAATATATTTTTTAAAATTTCTGATTCACTTCAAAAAACGAGCTTCGGTTCTCGCTTCTCGCTTTAAACGGAAAAGGGCTTGTTGCTTTTCCTCGCTTCACGCTCTTCACAACACTCTGTACGTCCTAAAATTTCTGATGCCATTACACTAATAGTGTTATTCTTTACATGTATCTGAAGGATTCAAACTCATTTAACTAGTATAAAATACAATTTGATGTTATGATTTACCTATTATATTATCTTTTGAAGTTCCATTCAACCAAGACAAAAATATTTGCTACTTTCTGTTAACATGTAAGTTGCTCGGACACTAGTGCGGGTGTCCGACGCGGGTGAGGATCTAGAGGTCGGTTCCTTCGAAATGTAAATTCTAAGATTCGGGATACGGATACTAGTATAGATACAAGTGCAGGGATTTGACTAAAAATAATTCAAAAATAAAATAAAATATAAAATATCTCTAAATTTGGAAAAATTTTGTGGGCTACTTACGTATAGTTGGTGAAGTGCGGATTTCTTTCCCAAGTGTTAGATAAATAAAGGATTGATTTCCTAGATAAGATATGCTCTTTTCTTTAAATTTACCCTATTTTTCTGATTTCGGGAATCAAATTGTATCTCGTCTCGAAATTTTCCTTCCGTCGTGGTCGAAGTATCCAAAATTGTTTGACCATATCCGGCACAGATCCTATACCCACACCCATACTAGTGTCATGTCGACACGGGTGCGACACCTAAACTACCGTATCGGAGCAACTTAGGTTAACAAAATGGACCTTGCTTGGGTTCTTTTATAGACTGGTATAAGCTATGAACGTGATTTGATTAATAGTAACCAGGGTAATATTCTATGTTGCGCGGGGTCTTTAAATTAACTGCCGCAACCGTGTCGGATCCTCCAAAAATGACCTACTTTTGGAAGATCCGACATGCACCCATCGACATTTTCGGAGAGTCCGGCAACATAGGAAATATTAGAGTCTGTAAAAATAAAGTTGTAGGATGAGATTAATCTTACCATCTTCTGTATTTACAGCATATGGCTACCCAAAACATTGTTGTATGTGTATATGTGATCAATGTATAACTGATTCTGCATTCTATCAATATCCAGAAATTTCCTTTTTGGTATTGAGATGTGGCTGTCATGCTTTGGGTTTATTGATAAATGGACCTCGGGCCTAACTCAACCCCAAAACCTAGCTCAAGAGATGAGTATTGTCCAAGTCCATATAAGGAGACCACCCATCCCCCATTGTTGATGTGGGACTCAACACCCCCTCTCACGCCTTGGACTAGACATCTGAAGCGTGGGCAATTATGAGGGCCCAACATCGGAAAAATCGGGATGAGTCCTGCTCTGATACCATGATAAATGGACCTTGGGCTTAACTCAACCCCAAAAGCTAGCTCAAGAGGTGAGGATTGCCCAAGGAGACCACCCATCCCCTACATTGTCGATGTGGGACTCAACATTTATATAGAGAACTCTTCTGTATTCAGCCCTTTCCGGCAAGATGTTTTGGTGTGATAGCCTCGATTTTTGAAGATCTATAGAGGTGGCATTATATATTTGTCTTAGTCGCTGCTGTTAAAAGAAGGAAATATTTCATTGTTGTGATTATGCTGGATTATGTTGTTTTTTTAAAGTAAAACTGAAGTTAAAGCATGCAGGAGAATGTTAGCTGAATGTTTTGGTTACAATATCCTTCATTATTAAACAACAATGTTGGTTTGGTCCCTTCCTGCACTGTATATAAATTTTGTATCTTAGTCCACTTTGTTTGATCTTTAATTTGCTTTTTTCCTATGCGTCCAGTAATGATGAAAAAACCATCACAGAGAAAATACTGCAGAAACTCAAGCTCGGGAATTATCAGGTTGCTGTAATAAGCTTTTGCACTAACTTTTTGAAGTTTGATGCTCTAGCAATTGCAAGTTTTATGTTTGTTAATCTGTGCTGTGAGTTTCTTGAAGTAATGTTGTCGTTCTCATTTCTGCAGTTGGGAAAGACAAAAGTGTTCCTTAGGGCTGGCCAGATTGGTGTTTTAGACTCACGTCGTGCTGAGATTTTGGACTCTTCTGCGAAGCAAATACAAAGTCGGTTACGTACATTTCTTGCACGCAAGGACTTCATCTCAAACCGATTGGCTGCAATTCATCTACAGTCTTGCTGCAGAGGTCCTTTCTCTCAGTATAATGTCTTGCTGCTAAACTATACTTTGTCCAGAATAGTGCATTACCGTCTGATCTCCACAAAATGATATTCATGTGCTTATTACTACCGCAAAAGTTTGCTTTCGTTATCCCTTTTTGCGCGAATCTTTAGATGAGAGGGGAATGATGTTACTTTCAGCCTATTCCTAGTTTAAATTTAGTATTTTTGATGAAAGACAATGTAATATACCGTTTGTTTCTAGCCTAGTAGAAATAAGTTGTGGTTTTGGTTTCCCTTATCCACTACTTTTTGGTTCTTGTTTTGTTGGGGAACAAAACTTTGTTTAGAAGTAATCTTTGATGTTTTTATGATGAGTTTGATATTCACCTAGTTTGATTTGTGGTTAGGCTTTGCCACCTTTTAGGATTCTCCTAACATTTCTGGTTTAACTGCTTTTCATTAATGGGACCAATAAATAATAAAATGCGGTGTAAATCATAAAGATTTTGCTTGATGCCAGTATATCTGAAACATTAGAAGCAGGAAATTCAAATATTCATTTTGTTCTCGCAGAAATTTAATTAGGCTGTCAAACCAATCAATTTCATTTTGTTCAGGCCTCTCTGCCTTTTTAAAGGCAGGGGTAAGGTCTGCGTACCCTCTACCCTCCTCAGACCCCACTTCCTAGGTGATGTAATTAGGCTGCAGAGGTCTTTTCTCTCAGGCAGATTTCTAGGCTTGAACAGTTTGTTAAGTTGGAAACTGACGGTATCCTTATGATAATAGAGTAAAATAAAGCCACATATGCAACAATTAATGGCATATTTCCTCCTGGATAAAGATTAAGTGATGTGCTCTCATATATTTAATTGAAGCAGCTTTATTTACAAAATAGTAGATGTCATGTTTTTGCTTTGCATTGTGAGTTTTTTGTAATTGTTGGTCTAATATACAACTCTTGCTAGTAATTATTTCTGAAAAAACAAAAGATCCAACTTATCATATCTGGAAAAAAGATGAAGTCTCCAGTCTGGCTGTAACAGTATGTGATCTGACTCGTGTGCATTTCCTTACTTGCTTGTATTTGTCCGTTTTATGTGTTTTAATTAATTAATGCTAATGTCAGGTTGCTTTTCCTGCATCAGCATTTTTATTTTGGTCTTAGCAGTAAATGAGGCTTGAAAGCATTGTCAACTTTTGCAGGTTATCTTGCTCGTAATTTATATGCTGCACTGCAGGAAGCATCAGCTGCGATCATAATCCAGAAATACGTGCGGAAGTGGATCTCGAGGAATGCTTATGTGCAATTTTATGCTTCTTCTCTGCTGATACAGTCTTGCGTTCGTGGTTTTGCTGCTCGACAGAAGTTCTTATACAGGAAGGAGAATAAGGCTGCTACTATCATTCAGGTGAATATATATTCCCTTTCCCACCCTTTACGGCTTTTACATTTCATAAAACTGAGTTTTTAAATTAAACAAGAACTATTTAGATGAGATGAAAAGTTGTGGTTGTTGTGTGTTTGGACACTCCCCCCCAATCCCAACAAGAAAAAGGAGAAAGGAAAATGGAAATTGTTCTAAGCTAATGTTCAATATTCTTTCTGCTACTGCATAGGCACATTGGAGAATGTGCAAGTTTCGATCAGCGTTTCGTCATCGGCAGTCCAATATTATTTCTATACAATGTCTTTGGAGGCGAAAAATGGCAAGAAGAGAGTTTAGAAGGCTCAAACAGGTAAGAAGGATGGTGCTTCTGTTTTCAATGTCTAGTTTGGTATTTGCCGACAAGCTCTGCTTGAAATTTCTTCATGTGATGGAAATATCCTCATTTTTATGAGGGACAAAAAATTGTGATAAAAGTAGTTAGGAAGGATGAGAAATGTTGTAGCTGGATGGTACAATATTTTCGCGGAATAAATTATTGCTCTAGCTGACTGTGTGCTGCTTTTAGTCAAAAGAAGCTTATGATTGCATCTGCTGAAAATGCGATGCTGTAATACGAAGACTTGGCAAAGATTAGCCTGCCTTTATTAGTGACCATGTCATTTAGTCTGTTCCTGAAATTTTGAAGCCCAGAGTATGTTACCCAACTTTGTGCTTGCATAAGGCATAAGAAAAATACCAGAATATGTGTAGCCATAGCCTTTTAGGACGCACATTTCCAGTGCCTTAGAAATTAGATGTGAGTTACAAAGTTCTTAGAGTCAGGGGTAAGTGATAAACACTATGCTTTAGCAGCCAAGTTAGAAACACTCCATTTGTTCCCTTTTTATGCATGGCTGGGGTCTGACTGTTCGCATTTATGTCAGTACTGTAGTTTTCATTTTCAGATCTGCTTTATTTTGTTGTGTAATTTTATTTAATATAATAAATTACATTTATGCTAAATCTAGGCTCCGCATGAAAACAAATGTACATTTTTGCGTAAATATATTACAATTTGTATCTTGTTCTTGTTTACAGTAAATTTGTGAAATTGATGCTCTTGCTTTTGCTGGTTGTGCTTGAAATTCGATATATTTGTCTTGCCCCCATCGAAAAAAAAGTTGATAGATTTTACAGAGAACTCATAGGCTACTCTGGCAATGAAGTGGGTGGAGAACCATGAGGTCTCAGGTTCAAATTCCATCGGTTGTTTCTTCCCATCCGTCTACGCTTAAGTGGACATAGTTATCCGGTATCTGTGCAGGTGGGAGGTAGCAGGTACTCAGTGAAATTAGTCGAGGTGTATGCAAGCTGGCCCCAACACCACCAATATTAAAAAGAAAAAAAGAACAATGTTACAGAATGGAATGTTAGTCAGAGATTCAAGATAATTCTTTTTATATGCTTTAGTTGGCTGTTGCCGCTATAGAATCGTTTCAATTTTGATTCAACCTTGTGGATTGCTGCCATGCCTCACAGATATTATGAAAGTTGATGTGTCAGGTTTTCCGTGGATGAAATTCTATTCCCCTAATTTTCCAAAAGTTCAGCTATTATTTCTTTTTGAAGAGTTGACACTTTGTTTTTTCTTGTACAGGAAGCTAATGAAGCTGGTGCCCTTCGTATAGCAAAAACCAAGCTTGAAAAGCAGTTGGAGGATCTCACTTGGAGGTTGCAATTAGAAAAAAAATTGCGGGTACTAGTCCATTTGTTAACTTACATGTGAATGATTTATTGATGCGGTACCATATTTTGCTCTCTAATTGAACAAAATGTCCTTTTAACATTGTGATGCAGCTATCTAATGATGAGGCTAAATTAGTGGAAATTTCAAAACTTCACAAGACTGTAGAATCTTTAAGCCTTGAGTTAGATGCAGCAAAGTTGGCTGCAGTCAATGAGGTCAACAAGAATGCTGTGCTCCAAAGACAACTGGATTTATCCATGAAGGAGAAAGCTGCTTTGGAAAGAGACGTTTTTTCGGTGACTGAGCTGAGAAATGAAAATACATTTCTGAAGGTCATATAACTGTGATTTTCTGTTTGCATTCAACTCTGATTGCACTCATATTGAAATTGGATGATTGATTCCCTTGTGGAAATTTAGTTCTAGATGTTGTGAGCATCTTTTAAGCATCTCTCATTGTTGGAATTCATAATGCATCTTGGCCTGGTAGTGTCACTCTCTAGAATGGAAAGACTTCTGTTATACCCAATGGATCTTGATCAGCCAGAAAGTTTGTAAGCTTAAGAGGATGAGCAGCGACAACTACTTCTCAATCCCAAGCTGGTTTGGGTTGGCTATATAAATCCTCACAATTTATGTCGGTCCATTTAGACCCGTCTCAATTCAATATTTAACTATTTTGACCTAGCACTAGAAGTTCTCTACATTTTCTACTAGGATACAATCTTTAACAAGACTGAAAGATTTCTAGCAAACATTAAACCTAAAATAAACATACCAGCAAGCCCCTGGGCTTTGATCTACTTTTAAGAGTACATCTTGTGATGTGTGGGTTAGGTGCACATCATGGGTTCGTACCCAGCCGTAGACAGAAGCTTGGTATTTAAGTGGAGGGTAGTGGAGCGGACCCATTTTCCACCGAGTTTCTAACCGTGCGCCACTGGCCCTAAGGGATTTGTCGGTTATCAAAAAAAAAATACTTACATGATTGAACCTTAATTCCAACTAATTGGCATCACCTATGTGTCTATTTAATCCATTGTGCTAGATTTTCACTAAATCTGCATAGATTCTAAGAGATTAAGAGCTTAGAACAATATGATGTAGAATTTATCTGATGATGGTAAGAGTGTTTGTTTGCTAACATGTTGCTTATAAGAGCTCTGAAGCTTATGCATTTTTTTCTAAATGTCAATGAAGGGCTTGTATATGCCTTTCTTCTAGCCCCTAAGACTTCGATCTAGTGGTAAGAACTTAGCGTGTGATGTGTGAGTTAGGCGCACGGCATAGGTTCAAAGTATGTTGCAAGCAAAAGCCTGGTATTTTAACTGGAGACGGGTAGAGGGGTGTGCCCCTAATCCATGAGTTTCGAGCCGTGCGCCATTTGCCCCCGGGATTTCTTGGTTATCCGTTATAAAAAGAAAATCTATCGTTGTCTTCTTTCTTCTTCTTACTGTACATTTAGTTTCTTTTGTGGTGTGTTGGGGGGTGGGGGGTGGATGTCTTTAAGGCTTCTATAACCACAAGAAATTAAGCTGTAACTACTAGATGAAATATTTGTATTTATCATGATTAGCTGACATTTGGAATTATTTGCATCTAATGACTGATTAATATAAGTTGCAAGATACTACTTCTAGATGACTTGCTTGTTCTTGTAGACAATGACTTTAAAGAGAGTCCTGCTAATTGCTTTTGCTTTAGAGCAAAAAGGGCCTGATGTGCATGCGTTACTGCAACTTGGATAGCCAGTTCACATGCTCTATAACAACTCTAACCCTATAAGAATAGCCTAAGGTGTGGATACTTATTATTTGGTGTCTTTGCAGAGTTCATTGAACACCTTGGAGGAGAAGAACTCAGCATTGGAGCATGAGCTACTAAAGGCTAAAGAAGAGTCTACTGACACAATTTCCAAGTTGACAGCAGTTGAAGAAGCATGTTCACAACTCCAACAAAACTTAAAAAGGTAATTTTGATAAACCAAAGAGAAGTTGTTTGGGGCAATCTCACTGCATATCTGCTTCTTGTTAATGGTAAAACGTATATATATATTAGGAAATGGAGTGATATCTGCTTAAGTTATTTAAAAATGTTGAATTGTCTCTATCTACACGCATTTTTGGTGCTGCATCCATATAGTTTTTCATAACTGGTTGATTTCCAGATGTTTTAAAACTTATGTATCTTTTCTATATCAGTATGCAAGAGAAGCTCTCAAATTTAGAGGATGAAAATCATATCCTCCGACAGAAAGCACTGGGTGTAACTCCGAGGAGCAATCGTGCTGGTTTTGCCAAGCCTTTTATCGATGTAAGCTGTGATATGTTAACTTATAGTGTATAAACCATGGTGGAGAATTCTTCATTGCATGCTATAGCTCTAGATCCAATAAAATTTTGTCCCCTTTGTGCAGAAATTTTCTGGTGCACTCGCTCTGCCCTCTGCTGACCGTAAATCTTCATTTGTAAGTATCCTTTTTTGCAGTCTCAGTTTAAGTACGTAGTTCTGTTTCTCTATTTCTTGATCTCTAACGGCTGTGTTATATTCGTTAGGAATCTCCCACTCCAACAAAAATCATACCACCTCTTGCTCAAGGATTTTCTGATTCGCGTAGAGCTAAGTTGACCAGTGAAAAGCAGCAGGTTTCTTTCTGTTTCAAAACTAGTGATGATTTATGTTTTTCTTTGCCATGATGGCCTGGTTATCACTGTTTGGGAGGGCGGGTGCGTAGTTCAAGAAAACCAAGGGACAGGAGTGATGCCGGGTACTAGGCATTCAGGTAGTAGAAGAGGATTATGGAGGATTGAATCTCATTTACTAACCTTCTTGTTGTAAAACAACGCGTGAAAGAACTAATTTCCCTTGTGAGAGAAAAGTGATGAGTCCCCCCTACTCTAGTTACCCCAACTGTAATTTTAGTAGATAACTACTGTAAAAGGTCTGAGTAAAGGTGGCTTTGATGTATGCTTCTTTAAAGTGAAGTCACCGTTGCAGGAGAACTCTGAAATTCTTTCACGGTGTATCAAAGAGAATTTGGGATTTAAAGATGGAAAGCCAGTTGCTGCTTGTGTCATTTACAGATGCCTCCTTCACTGGCATGCCTTTGAGTCAGAGAGGACTGCTATTTTTGACTTCATCATTGCGGGTATCAATGAGGTTTTGAAGGTAATCTCTTTGATGTCCTTGGTTGTACATGATTTCTTAATTTTTAAATTCTGTTTGGCTTTGTCAAACTACTTGATGCTTCATTATGTAGTTCTTAACCAGGTTCGCTTAAGTGCATCTTTTCAGATTGTAGCCGATCCAAGGTTACATTTATATTAATTGTTTGTTTTTGTGTTTTTGGTTACCATGTTATGAGTAAATCCCTCGACCAACTTTTCTATTTCTGTGGACATTATCTTTGATTTTCTCCAAATTAACACGCTGTGGTGCAATCTTGAGCAAGTCAAAATGCTAATGGCTGCTTTGGATTGATGTGTTTGTCGGATGTGACTACTGTGAGATTAAGCAACATATATGGAACTTTTTGAAGGGACTACCAAGAAGTTGGAGTTGTGGTCCTAGTCCTAAATCCATTGAGTTGCAGATCTAAAAACAATAGAAGTGTTCCTTAATAATATAAGCTTTTAGATGAGGTGGTTCGTACACTTTAAAGGTCCTGAATTCTGTTCATAACCTTTAAAAGATCCTGGATTCAACTCTCTCGGCTGCTTATCAACAAATATTTCATATGCTTGACCTGTGAAAAAGAATTGGCCTGCAAATAAATGTGCTTCATCTTAAATATTTGGATGAAGTGGTCTATGCAAATTCTTTTTGATGTGATAACCCCACCCATCTTTACCCCACCCAAGAGCCTGACAATGGCTCTTTTCCTAGTCCCTACTTCATTACCTGTGTGACCCCGGACCTTAACCTTATGTTTGGAGGTGGCAGGTCCTTACCGCTAGGCTATAGCTTCCTTGTCAGAGGCGGCTATACAATTCAATACAAAGTTTCAAATCTTTTTGTACACAAGCCTATAATTACTTGCTTACCATGATATGCCGCTGTGGGTTGGCTTGCTAACCTAGTTGTGAACCACCTTGCTAAGTATTGAACCGAACTCATTGTATAGACAGAGCCTCTAATAAGTTGCTTACCATGATATGTAGCTGTACATCCAGGTGGCTTCCTAACCTAGTTTGTGATCACCTTGCTAGCTATTGTATCAAATGTGATCGTTGAACAAATGACAGTTTTATTCTAAAAGAAAGGATACCTTTTCCTTTTTGAATAAATGCAATTTTCAAAAATATTCTGGTTGTTTTAGACTAGCTAATGTCTTTAGTTTCATTCATCTTTAACCAGGTTTTCTTCTTTCTTCTATTTTCTTGGGGTGTCAGGTTGGAGATGAGGCTGTCACATTGCCTTATTGGTTATCGAATGCATCTGCACTTCTCTGTCTGCTGCAAAGAAATTTGAGGGCGAATGGATTCTTTAGTACTTCTCAGCGTTCTGGAGGCGGTTCTGCACTAAATGGGAGGGTCGCACAAGTAAGTTGTGTATAGAGCTGGTGTTTGTAATAGTGTAATCATGTTCCGTTGTTACTAATATCCTGTAGTATTTGATCATGATTGTAATTGGAAAGTTTTTGATAAAGTAGCAAGTGAAACTTACCATAAACCCTCTATTTTTAGCTGTAAAATATTATTTGTATTTCTATGTAGTTAATACAGAATTGTGTCTGCATACTCATAAATAGGATGAGTTGACTGTATCGCGAACCTTGCCATTCTTTTTGGGTGGTTAAAATTTCTTTTATGCATAACCGAAAATCCTCGAGGGCCAGTGATTCATGATTCAAAATTCGGTGGATATGAGCTCGCCCTTCTCCACCTAAATACCAAGTTGTTTGTCTTCGACACGGTTCAAGTTCATGAGTCATGACGGCTAACTAACACATCACACACTGCGCTCTAACCACTGAGCAAATCACTAGGACGCGGTATCAGCCTAGTGTTATCCTATCTTGTATAGATCTCATCGTCTTCACGTCTTCTTTCCCACAACTTTATGCTAGAAATCCTTAGATGCCTTTTTCTTCTTCTCTTGTTGGGAAAGCTATATCTATGTGGCCAACGAGGTAAGTTGCTCGGACTCTTCACTTTTCGTTCTGCACCCTTGTCGACGTGGGTGTGGGTGTGGGTGTGGGATCCATACTGTATATGGTCAACCGACTTTGGGTACTTTGACTAAAATCGAGAGAAAATTTCGGGAGAGATACAATAATTTCTGAAATCAAAACAAAAGCTAGGGTGAAATTGAAGAAAATGGAATACCTTGTATATAGAAATTTCTATGTCAGACCTTTTCCTTTTCCTTCTCGGTTCTCCTCTTGATCAATATTTTCTCCTGCTCGGAATACTTTGTAAGTTTTCCGTATAATATCTCATAGTTTAGACATATTTTTATGACTCTATTTTAGATATTTGAATTATTTTTAGCCTATCCTGGCACATTTACTATACCTGGATCCGTTCCGCAAATCTTAAGATTTAGATCATGAAGGATCCGACATCTAGATCGGCAACTGTATTGAACATCTGCACCCGAGTCCGAGCAACTTAGCCGACGAGTCATATTGCTGTCGTCTATGGCCTCGGTGCCTGATTTGAGTGTCCTCTTCGATAAGTCTTCTTTAACTCCTCATCTCTTTCATTTCCCCTTTACCCTTGGGTCCCCGGGGAAGGGGAAAGGCTATGTATGTGTGTTGGAAATATCTGTGTGTGGGGGTACATATTTCGTGTGTGTGTGTGTGTATTTATTGTTCAATGCGTTGTGCTTTATCCTTATCAAATCTGCTATGATTGTCGTTAGCTTTTTTGCATTTATCATCATTCAAATTGCTGGATTACGTTAAGAAACCTAACAGGTTTTTGTGTTTTCACCTTCTTCAGAGTTTAAAGTCGCCCTTAAAATTTATTGGATCGGAGGATGGAATGTCACATATGGAAGCAAGATATCCAGCTTTACTGTTTAAACAACAATTAACCGCATGTGTAGAGAAGATATTTGGTCTGATTCGTGATAATTTGAAGAAGGAAATATCCCCATTGCTGGGTCTGTGCATTCAGGTGCGCTATTCCTGCCTCCCAAATAATTTTCCTGTGCATGAGCATGTCATCAAATTCAGCTGTTGAACACTGTCTTTCAGTACTTGGTGCCTTTTATAGAACTGATTCCAAGTCAGCATTATTTTCTTGTCGAATCTACTGATTCTGCAACAACTAGTTAGGTCATGACAAGCCCTACCTACTGCTTTACGTCCTTTTCCCTTTTTTTGTGGGGGGGGG
>ML388139.1:3875-27564 GCA_005239525.1 Nicotiana knightiana | reverse complement strand
TTTTTTGGGGGGGGGGGGGGGGTTGTTTATGAAGAACTGAGTAATGATAATTGAGTGAGAGGTTGGAAGAAGAATTTGTGATGCTTTTGTCTTTTGGCGTCATATGCTCGACCTGTTTTTCCTGTTTCAGACACTTTTGTTGTAACTCGGGGCTGAACTTACTCAAAAGCAGTATTTCAAAATAAGGAATGCGTATGATAAGATAATGTCTCGCTTTTTGAAAACAACGCTAGCCTTCCAAGCAAGCTGTAGTACCCTTGAGAAGCTTTTCAACATAGTCAGGACTACTTGAAAATCCCTTTATCTTTTTTCGTTGTGTTTATCGACTCTATGGAGTCAAGATGTTAAAAGTTCAATGCATCATACAGAGATAGCTTTTTGTAAAAATTAGGTTATTTAAAGAAAAAAGATATTAATAAGTTCAATATAATACTCCGTCCATTTACAAATTGCTTGACCCTATTTGACTGACTCAAACAAGCACTACAACTAATAAGCATTAATTTAAAACAATATAAAAAATATGAAAAATTGGGAATTCGACAAAAGAGGCAAACCGTGGCAGAAAATATGAAATATCTTTAACTATAATCATTAGAGAATAAAGATGGATAAGTATGTTATTTTGGACGCATTGACACGACACATTCAAGGGGAGGTGCGATGGTGTATGTTATTTGCAGATGATGTAGTTCTAATTGACGAGACGCGATGTGGTGTTAACGAGAGATTGGAGGTTTGGAAACAGACTCTTGAGTCTGAAGGTTTCAAGCTAAGCAAGACCAAGACGGAGGACTTGGAGTGCAAGTTAAGCGACGTTGCCCAGGAAGCAAACATAGATGTGAGGAAGTTTCAAGTACCTTGAGTCAATAATACAAGGCGATGGAGAGATTGATGAGGGTGTCACGCATCGCACAGGGTGGATGAGGTGGAGGCTCGCTTCCGGTGTTATATGTGATAAGAATGTGCCGCTGAAACTTCAAGGTAAGTTCTACAAAGCAGTGGTATGGGGCAAAGTGTTGACTGGTCAAGAACTCTCGTGTCCAGAAGATGAAAGTATTCGAGATGGGTTTGTGGACATACTAAGTTAGATAAGATTAGGAATGAAGTTATTCGAGATAACATGGGCGTGACCCCGTGGAGGATAGATGCGGGAGGCGAGGTTGAGATGGTTCGGGCATGTTAAGAGGAGAAGCACAGAAGCCCTAATTAGAAGGTGTGAGAGGTTAACCTTGATGGGTACGAGCAGGATAGAGGTAGGCCAAAGAAGTTTTGGGGAGAGGTGATTAGGCGGGTCATGATGCAACTGGAGCTTACTGAGGACATGGCCCTTGATAGGAGGGTGTGGAGGTTGAGGATTAGGGTAGAAGGTTAGTTGGTAGTCGAGTGTTTTCCCTTTGTCTTCCTCAGTTTGATAGCATTAGGTTAGTCTGTATCTTTTTGTTCTTAGATTGCTATTACTACCTAGCATATAATTGCTATCTTGGCTTCGGTTTTCTCTTTTCATCTTCTTGTTGTTACTAATTATTGTCATTACTTCACTTCATCATTTCTTTAGCCGAGAGTCTATTGGAAACAACCTCTCTACCCTTCCAAGGTAGGGTAAGGCTGCGTACATCTTACCCTCTTAGAACCCCACTTGTAGGAATTCATCAGGTTTTTTATTGTTGTTTGTTGTTATGTATATATTACCATTAAGCAAATGATAAATTAAAAAGAAACTAATTGGAAATTGAAAATGGAAGTAGCTGAAGTGAAAGGTTAGACATAAAAGTTGGCATTCCCTTTGTTACATTTCGTATATCACTCGTTCTTTTTTTATCTATTCCAAATTGAATAACACCTGTCTACATTTGAGAACTCTTAACTTTAAACTGCTCGTTTTACGAGTAGTGACATGCTGTTATAGTCATAGAAATGTCATGGCGTGTTTAAAACCATAAGTTCTAGGTTACTTATAATATGTGCCAACAATTTTCCTTCTTTCTTTCTTAAACATCGTGTTCAATCAAATATCGCCATATAAAATGGAAGTAAAGGTTACTCGACATGCTGTTATAGTCATAGAAATGTCATGGCGTGTTTAAAACCATAAGTTCTAAGGGTACTTATAATATGTGCCAACGATCTTCTTTCTTAAACATTGTATCCAGTCAAATATCACCATATAAAATGGAAGTAAAGGAGTAAAAGGGCTTCTCGGAGGATGAGCATTTGGGTTGCTTGGTGGTATTATAAGGTAAACCTCTCATTTTAGTGGAAAAGATCAT
Organism: Nicotiana knightiana; assembly: GCA_005239525.1. NCBI lineage: Eukaryota > Viridiplantae > Streptophyta > Magnoliopsida > Solanales > Solanaceae > Nicotiana > Nicotiana knightiana. The sequence goes on along the minus strand of ML388139.1, from coordinate 25,294 downwards.
TTTCTTTAGGATGGAATACAAAGGAAGTTAGTGAATGCTGATGGAGGGAGACTGAGTCTTTTATGCGATTTAGTTATTATCTTTTTCTTTTTTACTTTTTGGATTATCATTATGATTCAAAGTACTACAAGGGGGTGGGTAGGCGTAACATGATATAAAGGGATTTTGTCTCAAAAACTAAATCTCCTGGGATCGATAGACATTTAATTAAGAGCAGGAAACAATAGAAGCAAAGGATTCATATAGGTGGGGTACCAACTACCTATTGTTACATTGCTATGTTTTCACGCTTATGGTGGCTTTGTTTGGATTGGTTCGAGGTGTGGTGGGTGATGCTGGATTCAGTGAATGATGAGCTACATAGAAGGACAACTAGAAACGGAAGAAAAGACACAGAGCATCAGAATTTGCCCTGCTAGCCATCTTGTGGGTCTTATGGAAAGAGAAATTTAAGAGCTTTTAAGTGATTAAAAAATGAATTTGTACATTTGGAGAAGGATTTCTTATTCTTAATTAGTATTTGTTGCACCCATAATATTCCTGTATAGAAGATTGAGTGACATCGGTAGAGAACCATATAATTGTGTAGGTTCTCTACTTTTGTTATACAATTTGTATGCGAGAGTATTTTCCCACATTAATAAATTAATTTTCTTATAGAAAAAAGGTGATACCAACTAAATTGGCATTAAGCTTAGTTGTTACACTTATATTAGATGGATGTTTATCAACAATATCTTTGGTTTATCTAGCTACTTGTATATCAGTATGGATAAGTATGGAATTTGGAGAAGTTATAAAAACAGTGGTAGGGATAAGTATTGAATTCGGAGAACTTTGAGTTATAAAAACCCCGAATATGTTTTCAAAAGTTTTACTCCCTTTGATCCAATTTATGTGATGCACTTTGCTTTTTAGTCTATCTAAAAAAGCATGATACCTTTCTATGTTTGGAAACAATTTAACTTTAAACTTGTTTTATTCTGAGATGATTTATAGCCAAACAAATATTTATACCTCATTTTAGACCACTAGTTTCAAAAAATTTTCAGTCTTTCTTTCTTAAATTGCGTGCCATTCAAAGTGCGTCACATAAATTGGGATGGAGGGAGTATTATTACTATTAGAATGTAAATGGTCCCGAAAAATGTGAAACTGATGCTGAGTCATCTAGTCAATCCCAACTTGTTTGGGATTGAGGTGGTGTTGGCTGATATTTGATTGCCATATGATAACTCCGTTGAATTTTAAATAAGTAACTGCTACTAAATTGGGGTATTTTTAACAACAAAAAAAACTAAATTGGGGAATTTGTTGATTGTTTCATGCTCTTCCTGTAGTTAAGCATGATATATACATCACCTGATAGCTACCTTTTTTTCCTAAGACTGTAATTTTAATTTTTTGTATCACGTGTTCATGTGTGAAGGCACCAAAAATCCAACGGGTGCATGGCGGCAAATCAACTAGATCACCTGGTGGTATCCCTCAACAGGCACCAAGCAGCCAGTGGGATAGCATCATCAAATTTCTGGATTCTTTCTTGAGTCGCTTACGCGGAAATCATGTATGCATATTGTTCTCATCCTCTCATTTAGCTGTATTTTTTCTCACTCTTCATTTGAGATTGCAGTATTGCGTTGATGAAGAATTTCTCTGATGCAATTTTCATGTCATATTTGTAGTTGCATCTTAATGTTGCAAAGTCCTTACAGTTGCTATTCCATTTATGTTTACCGTTACTAGACTTAGAATAAACAGCTTATCCTTATTTCTATTGCAACAACTGTTTTTTATTCCCTCTATTTCAAGTTGAACGTGTTGTTTGACTCTTGTTTTTAAAACAACAATTTTGGTTATGAATAGTAATAAAGGAGGGATAGCCTAGTGGAAAGGGTCCTCAACCTCAACCATGAAGTTGGTGATTCGAGTTACTGAGGAAGCAAAGTGGGTATAGCTACTTTTTGAGGGGCTTTGGGCTTTGCCATTTCTCGAGGAAAAAAAAATCTTGTCCTGAATAGTCTGGTTAGTTGGAGTTTAATGTATGTGATTTACATTATTGTGGTGGTCCTAAGTGTAGGATAGTGGTTAGTTTTTGGGATTTAAGATTATGGGATGTGTAAGACCATTAAACCTTTTATGTGTACTTTTCAGTTGCAATGCGTGAGTTCTCTTTTGTGTGGACACAGAAGTTAAGATGAGAGTTGAGTTTCATTCTTAATAGAAGTCATTCCAGAACCTAGTTTTTTTTTTTGGTTGGGACAATTAGAACTTTTTCTAGCACAGCCTGGTCTTTCTGAATGATAGTTAAAATATTGAAGAGTGCAAGGGAAAGTTGCCCTGTAAATAATTTAAAACTAGAACAGTCTATTTGTAGGTCAAATAGAGTATAAATTTTTGGGAAATGCTATTTTGGCACTGCCAGATGGATATATGCCATTCAATTTAAGAATGGGTTAGTAGGGATTATGCGACGCAGTGCAATTTAAAAATATATATATTATGCTTTACAAATCACGTGCTACACAATTCGGCCTTTGTAAAGAGGAGAAGATGACGCAGGGCTGGGCATGAGATGTAGCCTTATTAGCTCTCATGTGGGTTCTTTGGGAGATGAATATGAGAGCTTTGGAATTAGTGGAATATAATTTTGTATATATGTGGAATAACCTCCAAAATTTTATTAGTTTTGGTGTATCCATGAGTGTTCCTGTTTATATGGATCATTGGTTTTTCCCATAGGGAACCACATTTTTGTGTAGGTTCTATACTTGTTTTATGCAGCTTGTATATGAGACTTTGTCCTAAATCAGTAAGTTTGTTACTTAATTCCAAAAAAAATATTATGCTGCACAAAATGTAAATGGTGAGATTTCATTTTCGCGAAGGTCGGATAAAGTCGCTAGAAAAGCTGTTCACAACTAACAATGAGGATATGCATAAGTTCCTTTTTGTTTGTTTTTTCCCTTGGATCTATCCCCAAACCCTCTACCCAAAGGAGGCCATTTTCCACTTTGCTTTCTTGGTGTTGGAGGGGGTTTTTTCACTAAGCTATTCCTCCCTTCTTATGTGGATATGCATGGGTTCGCAACATGATGGCTAGTTTGTTGGCTAGATACAGTTGTCAGTTGTTGGCTTTTTAAATTGGTAACCTTCCCCACCACCCCAAGTTTAAGCTTTGCATTTGACCTGGATTTTGAGATGTTTTAGAATATAAATATTTTCTTTGGAGAACATTAAGAGGATAGTTGAAGTCTCATATAAAATAGATACAAAAGTCACCTTAAGTTCCCAAGTTTGTGTCGGATATCTGTGGTCAGGTTATTTAGTTGGCAATGAGCACATGCCTTATTTCAGCTTGCCTCTACGTCTATTTCAGTGCTACCCGAGGATTCCTGATCACCTTAATGATATATTACACCTTGATGATTTATCAATTACTCAATTTTCATTTTCTTCTATTTTGTATAGCTCAATAACCTCCGAAGCATCCAAATGATATTCTTTTTGTGTATTGCTTCAAAAAAGCTTGTATTCTGTTTTTGTGCACCGCAAAAGATTAGTCTGGGGTGATAGGAGGGTGTCTGCTTTTTCTAACTCGTTACTTCAAAACTTGCAATTTCGTTCTCTTGTCAATTTACTGTCTACAAATGGATGTATTTCCAGGTGCCTTCGTTTTTCATCCGCAAGCTGACAACCCAGGTTTTCTCCTTCATCAACATATCACTTTTTAACAGGTATTATTAACTTACAAGTATCTTCTTTTAATCCTTATCCTTTTCTTTTGTGAAAATAAAGCTTATGATTGTCTTTGATTTTATGCAAGTCTTTTACTCCGACGAGAGTGTTGCACATTTTCAAATGGAGAATATGTGAAGTCCGGTTTGGCAGAACTAGAAAAATGGATAGTCAATGCAAAAGAAGAGGTATTAAGAAAGACATTTTTTTTCTTCTGTGCATTCTCCAATGTAGATGTTGAACTGACAAAGAAGTACGTGGATGCTGAATGTAGTTTGCAGGTACATCTTGGCATGAACTTAATTATATCAGACAAGCTGTTGGATTTCTGGTAAATGCCATACCTTGCTAAATAGCACTTTAATATCTGAACGTTTCATTCTGAACTTTAAATTTTATTCGCCGTGACTATCTAGGTAATTCATCAGAAGAGGAAGAAATCACTGGAAGAGATAAGACAGGACCTTTGCCCGGTAAGAGATAATAGCACAACATGTCATTGTGATGTCCATCTTGTTTGCAGACTGAATATCCGAAGTATTTCATCTTGAACAGGCATTGACAATCAGACAAATATATCGAATTAGTACCATGTATTGGGATGACAAGTATGGAACTCAAAGTGTGTCAAATGAGGTAAGTGTTTCAATGCATTCTCCCAAGTCTTTTTGCCGGGAATGTTTTGGCTCATAGGCTTATGACTCTGTGTACTCTGTAGGTTGTCGCACAGATGAGGGAGATTTTAAACAAGGATTCTCAGAATCTAACATCTAACTCATTTTTGTTGGATGATGATCTGAGGTACGGTTAACTAATATATACTGCTATTCCAGCATTTTTTTCCTTTTGAGGTATGCCTATCCTAAAACTACTTGTTAATTGTTCTCTGTCAACGTTGGATATAAATTAGTTTACTGTTCAGTTCTGATGGATATCGTCGTTGATTAACAATATCTTAATCATTAGAAGTGATTTTCTGACTAGCAGCTTGTCCTGGTTACACAAATGCTCAATAACATTTAGTTTAGCACACCAAATATTTAAGGATAGCATAAAGAACCAGTTCATAGATCACATCAATATTGCAAATGCCATTCGGTTTGACGTTAATCAAGCCTTCTGCTTAATGAAATATGAGCCCGTAAGGTGCAAGCTTCATATCAGTTGCTTGGTGTATGGAGAATTCATTTGATCATTTCCCCGTTGCCTTCGTTAATTATTTGTTGCTGCTTGCAGTATTCCGTTCTTAACTGAAGACATTTATATGGCACTTCCTGAGTTAGATCCTTCACTTATGGAGCTGCCAAAATTCCTATCTGAATATCCATCGGTGTTGCTGATGATACAGCATGCAAAGTAAATTTTCTTTTGGCACGTTAGGAGCTTTTCTTTCTTGTACAACTCCCAGAATTGTGCAACGTGCAACGTCACCAATTCTTGCCTGGGGAAAACTGCATCTGAAGTTGGGAACTGATTCCCGGAGATGCTGGACAAGTTGTCATCCAAAAAGAGAACGCCATCAGATTGTTTACACGGCAGTCTAGGTCTAGAGTAGGATCTGTACAGGCATTAGGTGCAATTACACAAAAGGCTTCCTATTTTTTCGGAATGCCGCCTCTTTTGAGCTCTGTATATCTGTCATGTTGGTTATATCATTGTTGTATCTTCCTGCCTTGGAAGTTTTCAAGGCACTTGCCATTTTAGAGATGTAGCCATATTTCCTTTACCTCACTAACCATCTCCGTTCCCTGTACAAATGATAGGCTTGTATTTGTTGATGTACATTTACTGTGAATACCCTTTTGTTTTTTTTAATGTTTTGGAAAATTATCGGAATCGGTCATGTTGTAACAGATGCAACCATTCAAGTTCTCCTACATTTGTTCCACTCCTCAAGCGTAAATAGCGAGCCAAAGTCTCATACTTCGGCAAGTGTGCTCTTTCTTGCACCTGGTTCCAAGGATTGATGAGTTGCATACTTCAATATGTGATCTGTATAATTATTTTTGCCCTAACAGTAGCTTACTGTATTTATTAACATATTTCATTTGTATACTTATCCATAGGGTCTATTTTAGCTGAAAGATTTCCATAGGGTCTTAGTACCCATTTAGAAAATGGTTTGTCAATTTAAGATAAAAAAATATTGGTTGAAAGATAGACTATTTGGTTCTCTTTTAGTTTCCTTCCCTTTCATGCGTTGGATTGGACTCGAAGTTGCTTTAATGAAGGATCTGTACCAGTATTCACTGCAAAATCCTGTTAAGGCATTCGTCTTTCTACACAGCTTGAAGTAAATGATGTAACGATATCTATCTACTTATCTGGAACAGGCGTAAGGGGCAAACGGTCTAACTTTTTGAAATATTTATTGTCCGCATTCTTGGCTATACTGATATCAAGATAATCTTACCTCATTTTATGTACTGATGTAACTTGGCGATTAAGTGATGATTTTCTTCAATTTCTTGTTTGTGGTAAAAATGCATGTTTTTATCTTTTATTTAGTTTCTTATTATGTTAAATTCATAAAAGTTTCTAAGAATCGTTTGGACTTTGAGGATTGTCACTTTTAATGTGGGGGGGGGGGGGGTTCATAGAACTAGTATAATCAGAATTTGTTGTTCATTAGATAAATCAACTATATCCGTTAAGGCATTGTTGTTGCTATACGCATGATAGATGTTAGACAGGGTACCAGTAATTTCACCTCATAAAATGTAAATTTAAGGGAACATTCATTTCTCATGTTACTCACCAAATTGCTCAATCATTCATTCATTTTCGCGTTAAGTGCGCATATCTACTATGAACTAAAATATGTGGATGGTTAAGTAATTGACATGCTGCGGGAGTAAGCTATACCCTAATTAAAAAAAGGATGTTATCCAAACGCACACATTTGAATCTGGATGCCTTGAGACTTGCTAGCTAGAAGGAGAAGGATTCTTGAATCCTCTTGCTACTAAATACACTGAACAAGAAATTCTGTTTATACTAGTTCTATGGAAATTCCATATGCTCAAGTTGGCTCATTTTCCACTTTGGTATTACCAGCAGCAGTTTCTAATGTAGGAGTTGTTGTAACAGAAACAAACTCACATTGCTGCAAATCAGCCAAGGAGAATGATCTCCAACCCGAGAGAGCTAATGGTGATAAACAAGGAGGATTCGATCGAAGGCGCGACACGAAAGGAGCAGATGGCATTGTGTTAGAATTTGTTGTGTTTTCACTAATGCTGCAAAGTCCTGAACCTGATGATGAGCAACAATTCATAGCTGCAGCTAATGCTAGTGTACTTCTACTTGAATTTGTGACTCTTTTTGAGATTCCACCTCTGTTTTTGTTACTATCCCAAGCTAAACCACAAGCCAATAAGTTTCTTCTTTTCCTCATATATGCATTTTCTGGCTTTGCCAACTCTTTTGTTGAAGCTTCTCTTAAACTTGTGAATGATTTTGACTTCCCATTATAGAACCTTGAGATACCCTTTCTGCCAAATATCACACATTTTTAGTAAAAATAATAGCAGCTCATTGAAATCCAGATCCATACAAAATTAGAGCACATAAACATAAAATTTATGGATTCCTACTAGAAAGGGTAAATCATGAGAATCATTTTCATAGAGCCTTGAAAACATATTTTAAAAATATAAAATAAAAGTACTGATTCTTGATTTCTCTCATTGAAGCGTTGGAAGATTCTCACTTGCTCAGGACAAAAATTAGGAGACTATAATATTGGTGAATATGCTAAAGAATCTGGATTTCCTAAATAGTATCGTTGAATTCCAGCTAATTAGCAACCCCACTATGTTCTTAATCTAATAAATATGATTAATAAACTAAGCTAATTAGCAAAAGCCACTATGTTCTTAATCTAAAAAGATGATTAATAAACTAAGGAAAAAAGTTGCCTTTGTCAAACAAATCAAAAACTTTGATTTCTCCTAAAACAACACAGGCAATCTAGAAGAGATCATTAAAAAAAAAAGGGAAAAGAAGGAAAAACCATAATAAATATAAAAGAAAAACTTCATCAGCAGCTTAGAAAAACAGAAACATACCATTGCAATTTTTTTTTTTTTTTTGAGTGAAAAAGAAATGCAAATTTTTCATCTAAAAGATAAGGAAAAATAGGAACAAAATAAAAATTAACAAAATGGAAGAAAAAACTGTAAAAAAAAAATACCTGATTGGTAGAACTTCTTCTAGAGTTTCCATAGAATTCAAGGGACCTTTATAAGAACTCTGAACTTCCTCAGAATCATCTGTTTTTTCCATTAATCCATCTGAAATATCACTATTTTTTCCAATAGAAGATGAAGAAGTACATGAATTCAATGACGTTTCTTCATTACTTTTCCCTTCATAATAAACCATCTTATTATTATTACCACAAAAAAATCTCTGATCTCCTTTAAATTTCTTTTTTTGATCAACACAAACAGATGATAATGCATGCATATATCCAGATGAACCTTCAGCTTCCCTTTTCTTCATTATCATACTCACAGACATTTCTTTTTTAATTTTCCTCAGCTTAGATCACCCAAAAACTAAGAAATATTAGAAACTATAAAAATGGGATTTTAAACAAAGAAAGAAAGAGAAATTTTTAACATTGAAAAAGCTTAGATCTTTGAGACAAGAAGGAGAAGAAGAGCAGAACAGATGAGACATATCTTGTTTATATAATATTGAGATGATAAGTTATCATTGTAAAAAATGAAAAAAAAAGAAAAAAACTTTGTTTAGTAAATAATTAAGAAACATTAAAGATAAGTAAATAGAATAATGGGGCTAATGGGGTATATAAATATATAAAAAAATACTGAGTCTAAGTATGACGTGTAAAGAGATATTTATACGATCAGATCACTTATTTTTTAATTTCATATAATTTTAAGTTGTTAATTTATAATCTCATAAAAATGATAACTGGCATAATATTACAAACTAAAATTTATTAAAAAGTATAAAAGAAAATTACATTGTAAATGTTTATGAAATTCAGAAATAAATAGATAGTAAATGAAGAAAAAAGAAGGGGTAGGTCATATTAGAAAAAAAGAAATTTATTTATTTAAAAAAAGAAGAAGGTAAAAAATGAATAATTATTCAAGTCAAAGAATAAAAGATAAGGCACTGGCAATGTCATTATGAGATGTAAATCCATTGGTTTACGTTAAATAGTATAAATCCAAGAAAGGATATGGTTTACTATGTATCTAGTCAGCTTTACAGCTATTATTGTTAAGAATAAACCTAATCTCTATCAATTTTGTGGAGAAGTTATATTTCAATAAATAATTTCATTTACCATATTAAATAGAGTTTGACTTCCGGTGCAAGAAATATTTATGTAATAAAGTTTCTTAAAAAGTAAATTACAAGGGAATTTTTATTTAATAAATATTAATTAATATTACAGAATATGTTATAACACATTAATATTCTACCGGTGCAAAATTCTTTGACGTTTGTTGATGTATTATTACTTTAATCTTTTAACTATTGGCCTTTTTGCCTAATTTAAAATACTAATGGCATTTCACCAAAAGTAAAAAATAAAAAATTGTAGTTGTGTCATTAGTAACTTTCTATACTTGCCTATTGTCTTGTAGTCCTACTATCGTATCAAACTTGTGTTGGTATTATGATTAGTTGTCAAATTTAGGTGGGAGTGGCTTTCGTGACGGACAAGATAAAGGAATCGAGTATGAAATAGTTTAAGTATGTGAAGATGAGATGTGCAAATGCCTCAACGAGCAGGTGCGAGAGATTGACAATGACAAGTCTGAGGAGGGGTAGAAGTAGATCGAAAAAGTATTCGAAAGAAGTGATTATTGTTGTGAGATTTTAATGAATATATTATTGTTATTGTTATTAATATCAAATTTATTAATTTGTATTTTGATAAAAATGATGCTCATTGAACAAAAGTGAGGATTTGATGGTTGTTAGTTGAATATGACTGTTTCTCTTTTGACTTGTAGTTGCCCAAAATGGAGAGAAGAAAATGGTTATCTATTTACTTTATTTTTATAGTACTCAAAAGTTGTAACTTTTCGCTCTTCAAAAATAAAAAAATAAAAAAATAAAATAAAATTGAGTGATTATATTAGAAGCCGTTTCTCGTCCATGAATTTTGTTCACTTTTTTTCTTTAAAATAAATTTTAAATAGATATAAAAATTAGTGTTTGGTTACAACATTTCCAAATTCATTTGCATCGTAAGCAATGACATAATTAATTGTAGGAAAATTAGAATCGTGTAGGAAGAAAACCGACTGGTTATTGCATAGGAAACATTAGATTGGATGGATAGTGATTGAATAATATATGTACGGGCCTTATGAAATGATGATAAAATTGCATTATTGTGAGGGATTACCCCTAAAGGAGACATCATAAATACCAATTGGACAAAATTAAAAAAATGTGGCTACCAACCAATTTTTTATCCTTCTTATTTCCTTATTGTACTAACAAACAATTGAATTCTTTTTTATTGGACTTCTCCAATTAAGAGAAGAGCTACTGATATCTTTATCCTCTTTATTAGGGGTGTACATGGATACGGTTAGTTTAATTTTTTTTTTTTATCAAAATTAAACTAAACCAACTATATCGGTTTGAATTGGTTCGCTTTTATCAGGTTTTTCGGATTTTTCGTTACTTAAATATTTTTTCAATCTTACTTTGTTAAATTTTTGATAAGTAAATATATGTTTAGTAAAAATATTAAAAATCGGCAAATATATTATCTATTAAAATATTCTTATGGGAGAATTTTCTTAGTAATACATAATAGTAATTTTTTTTTTGTCATCTGACAATAGTTTTTCGTTGATGTAAATTTTCAAGGTTAACCGAATTTAGTAATTAAATATAAAAATCAATATGATATCTAAATATGAATAATCGCTTCACATTCCAAAAAGATATATAAATTTAATAGATCTTAACATATGATATGAATATGGAAGAACATAGAGATTGGCGTATTTCAGTAACACTTGATGATAAAGTGATCATACAACCCATTATTTAAGGTTAATAAATATGGAGCACTTCATATACTATTAAATATTATATCCCGCAATAGAATCCCGAATATTTCTATACTTTTTAAAGAAAATTCTATATGAAATCTTAAGAGTATACATAAAAATTATATCTTTATATGTCGGTTTGGTTCGGGTTTTTTTACTCAATACCAAACCAAATCAAACCAAGCATAGTCGAATTTTTTAATCGGTTTAATTAATTTTTCGATTTGGTGCGATTTTTCGGTTCGTTTTATACACCCATACTCCTTATATATAGAGTAATAACGTGGTTAAACTTATGAAAAAAGGGGTGGGGTTGAGCGAGAGCAACTTTGCCATCTGTTAATTATTGATTAAATTTTTGGTCTAATCTATTAACTAATGAGAAAAAAGTTTTATTTTTCCCTTAACACTTAATGATATTTTAACATGAGAGTAATTTTTAAATCATATTCAAAAATTGGAGGGCAAAAAAAGGGGTATTATCACATTTATACCGTATCAGAAATTATTTATATTTAATAACGAAAAAAGTATAAAATTATATAATTTTTGTATATAACACATATATATATGTATATATTTTCGACTATTATTTTAAGAGTAGCATAAAAAAGTTAACACGTTGAGTTTCACGATAGTGTTTCGCTAATGACAAGTACACATGCAAAACGATTTGCGAACTACAAAGGCACGGATGGACCAAAAGTGTAAATGGATGACAAAATTAAACAATTAGTATATATAGTTAGGTAAATCTGGACCTGTTAAAAAAAACAAAATATTTAGTTAATATTGTTATTAGAAAATGATTTTAATTCTCATTAAATAATTCATCTTTTCCTGGAATAATATGTGAGTAATTTTCTCGCTTACAGTTTATTATATTAATATTAATAGATAATTCAAATCTTTTAACTCCTTTGCTTTAAAAAAAGGAAACAGTAGAAATATTGATGTGGTGGTGACTAAGGACCAGCTAGCCACAGTAGGCTTATCCAAATTTGGCCGTTGTGGGTCCCAATACTCATTATCTTCTTAAGATAAGATTTGATTAGATCTTTGTCCTAACTTCTCTCCTCCATAATTTACTCATTATCTAGAAACTAGTGAAAATCATTTTCTTGTACATTAATTTGTCTATAATTATTAAATGAATAGAAGAAACAATTTTGTGTATACTATAAGAACAAAATAGTTTAAAGGAAGTTTCTTTGTGTATAATAATTTGTCTTTCAATAAGTAAGATAATATCCTACTTGTTATTATTATTTTTTTTTTGTTTCGATTATATTTTTTTCTAGCTGTTTCGAGGGTGAAATGCAAAAAGAACCAGATTTACAAGTGGTAATTGAAAAATAGTCACGGTTTTAAAAATAATTGAAATTTAGCGAATTTTAATGTAAAATAAATCTGAACGAAAATGCTGTTCAAAATTCGAAAAATATTTCAGCATAATATACTAGAGTTTGAATTTTTTATATGTAAACTTCCAGCATAATATACTGGAGTTCCAACATAATATGTTGTAAGTTCATACAGAGGTGCTCCAATCTCCGGTATATTATGCTGGAACTTTTCATGTTACAACAAATAATGGTTATTTTTCAATGACTTTACAAACGTTAGCTATTTTTTAATTACCAGCCCGAAAACTGGTTAGCCCGTGCTATTTTTACCTGCTTCGAGGGTCTATCAGAAGCAGCCCCTCCACCTTCTCAAAATAGGGTAAAGTCTATATATACACTATTCTCCTCGAACCCTACTTATAAAAATATACGAGGTATATTATTATTGTTGTACTTCATATAAAAATCTAATTTATTTATGAAAAGAGAAAAATACGAAGAGACTTTTGGTAGTACTATTTTATGAGGTCAACCCGAGAAGATTGAGAGTTTTGTATTGTCCAACAGAAACTTGGGATAGCATCAAACGGCCACGTATATGAAAAAGAGGCTAGGGATTTGGTTTACCTTTCAATCACGTGGAGATGACTCACCATTTCTTGGGATAGTCCATTTCTAATCTCTTCTTTGCTTTCTTCCTTCTTTTTTCCTTTGTAAAAATATTTTTCTTGGATCAACCTAATCATACAAACTTCAACCCCCACAAATTCTACTTCAAGCCACACAAACTTTTAATTAATGTATAAGTGTTATTTTATTAACTCCGTCTTTGTTTGGTTAGTTAGTGAAAATATTTTTTAGTGTTTGGTTCGAGAGTAGTCTATATTTTTTAGGAAAATAATTTTGTACGCTACTTTCCTTACCCCTCTTTCCCCAAATGCCCATGTTTAGTATTTCGGGAGGGCAGTGGGGCGTGAAGCGGCAATGGGGGTGGTCGGGTTGGCGGTGACCGGTGATGGGGATTTTGGGGGTGAAGGTTAGATCTCGCCGAATTTAAGGTAGCGGCGTCTAGGGTTTCTCGGTCTAGGGGTAGATTTGCCAAGTTTGAGGGTGATCTTGGGGATTTGAGGTTTGGATATGGGTAGAGGATGAAGAAAGGTGAAGATTGGTGTAACTTGGGAGTGTTTGAACGACGATTGCCGCCGGTGGGCGATTTTCGACGGGCAGCGCAGCCGTGGAAGATGGGAGGCGGTAGATGTGGGGTAGAGAAAAAGGAAAGTGTGAAGAGAGAGGGAGGAGAAAAGAATCGTAGGGGAAATGAGGGCAAATTTTGGGGTTTTAAGGATCTAACTACATGGGGTGGGGATTGATAGGGGACGTCGAATTAGATGAGATTGAATGGCTGAGAATGAATCTCAGCCTACTAATCAAAACGACGTCGTTTTGAGGCGTCTAGTTGGGCCATCAATCTCAGCCTACTAATCACAACGATGCCGTTTTGAGGCATCCAGTTGGGGCATTAACAGAGATCCCAATTTCGTGTATCCGGTTAAGCAAGCCCTGCCCGCCAGCTTCCACCCAGACAAAAAAGGTGAGCGCCTAGCGCGAAAAGTTGCTTTACTAAGTAAGATAAGGCGAGAAGCAAGGGCGTAGCAGCTGCGCGAAGTTGCGCCTTAGCGCATCCGTTTTCTTGCTCGTTAGCGCTGTTTTTTGATTACCCCGCTCTTCGGGGGTGCCCTCAGCGTCGAGGCTGAGCGGATATGGTGCTTTGGGCCATCAATTTTGGTCCATTTTTGGGCCAATTTTGGCCTTAAATGACAAAACCAATTCCCTTAACCCCATTATTTAACTATTTAAAAATCTAATTCTAAAATCTACAAATAACACACATAATAAACCTTAAAACAGTGTAATGTAGGAGAAAAGAAAGAGCAACAATTAGGTATTTACAATTACTCTTCTTTGCTAAAAAACATGAAGAGATTTCGTGCAAACAAAGTGAATGCCATAGCTAATTTTGCTCGTGTATCACTCCAATGAAAGTATTTTTGAAACGTGACCGAACCCTACTTCCGAGGTTGCCTTCATATCCTTGGATATAAAGGAATCAAGTAAGTGTAGTTCTGAAAAAAAATTGGTAGCTGGAACTATCGATCACTGGAGTTAAGACTGTTGTTGTTGCTGTTACTGTCACTTGCTGCTTATATTAAAAGAAAAATTGAGGAGAACTACATATGTTTGCAAACTAAGAGTTATAAAATTTCTATCTATGTGTATTCTGGAGTCAAATTTTTGATTCTTGACTCGATTGCTTGTGTTGACCTTAGATTAGATCTTGATACTCTTTGAAGAAAAGATTACGGCTCATTCTCGATTGCTTGTTTTCCGATCAGAATTTGAGAAAAATGAAACTTGAGAAGCTGGGTTGCTGACACAAAGTTAACTCCAACTACCGGTGATCGAAAGACTTCTTTCTTCTGATGAGAAACTGAAACTGCAAGCTTTAATTGTCACCCGTGCTCTATGACGAGGCCTGCAAAGCCATCAAAGATGAACAAAATGAATAAAATCTTTCTGCCACAGTTCAGACTAGAAAATTTTTGTGAGTTATCATAGAGAGCTATAAACTATCTAATTTATTGAAAGGCAGGCAGAGACAGTAGTATAAACTATCTAAGAGAGGATACACAACCAGGGGGTAGTACCCCGTGTTACCAAAAGAAAATGTAACAAGGTGTTGGTACCTTGTTATACTGAAAAGGAAATATAAACAGGGGTTGGCGCCTGTATCACTAGGAAGGAATGCAACTAGGGGTTGGTACCCTGTATCACTGAAAAGGAATGCAACTAGGGGTTGGTACCCTATATTACTGAAATGGAAATATAACCAGGTGTTGGCGCCCTGTATCACTAGAAAGGAATACAACTAGGGGTTGGTACCCTGCATTACTAAAAAGTAATGTAACCAGGGGTTAGTACCCTGTATTACTGAAAGCAAATGCAACCAGGGGTTGGCGCCTTGTATCACTAAGGGAACGTAACCAGGGGTTGGTGCCTCGTATTATTGAAAAAAATATTAAATCCCTCCAGGCGAAAATGTTTTATCTAAGTCAAGCTACATCAAACATCCTAAGTGAAGAGTACTTCTACCCAGAAATATTAGCTGGATCCCTATAGGTGAAAAGTTCTACCCGGGTTAAGCTATGAAAATGTGAGGTATGAATAGTAGTGATGGATGTTGAAAATAAAAGAAAAGAAAATGGGGATTTTATGGAGCTTACTTATGGTGACATTCGTTATTTGAGAATCACCATTTTGCACCGCTCTATTCTTGCTTCATACAAAGAAAAGTTGTGAGTTTTTAAAGTGGTGATCGGTTTGTGGCCTTGATGCACTGAGTAGCTTGAATTCACGGCCACTGCCGTCGAAGAACCGATTTTGTCAGTGTGGTACCGAGATGCTTGGATACTATGTATCACTTTCTGGAGAACTTGGATTTTCGACGCTTCCCTCGACTGTTTCATACTTGGATGTCCACATTATCGCTAACCCTTGTCCTTAAGGCAAGGAAATTTTTCCTTTAGAATAAAACTCAGTTGTCTTGCACCCAGTACTAGTTTGTGTCCATAGTGCTTATCAACTTTTCCCATGAAGCAAGTCTTACATAGGAGACCTTTTAGGTTTCTTTGAGACACTTTGTTTGGCTTATCAAAAGAGATCACAGATGGATTCATGCCTTCGTCAATGCCATATGTGCCCCAAATTGTGCTCGGTATTACGAGGAAACTGTAGCTAGCTTTGCAGCCATTTCTTTGCTTCAATTTTAATGCAAGATTAGACCAAAAGGGACTTAAATAAAATTATGGATAAAAATAGAAGAGCATTTGAAAGTGAAAAAGAACTGTATTTAAACAAAAGATGTCCCGTTCAAGGAAAAGAACGGGGAGACTTATCTGAAGATATGTGCTGACTTCACTGAATCATGACATGCATTTTGGATTGGACACCTGTTCCATATGAGATGTCTAATTCTCAAAATCCATCTCAAATGTTCATCTTGAAGATGTCTTGGTTGTGTTCATGCCGGAGTATCAAAGACCCTCATTCGGCTAGTAGCGCACTTTGCGGGTTTTCGCTAACTAACCTCTCTCATTTATCTATTCATTGTTGCCTTATGGTGCCCATATGTATTTTCACCAATAAGACTCTATCATTTCTCTTCTCGTTGTCGCCTTACGGTGCCCATACGAGTTTTCACCGATATGACTCTCTCATTTCTTTTTTTCTTTTATCTTTTTTTTTTTGGTTTTTCGTCGCCCTTGACTAAAATACTGCATGTGGCAGGTTGTCCAACACCATTGGCATGGTGACTTCAACATTCTCAAAGATCGATCAGAAGGTCTTAACGGGAAAAGATGAAAAGAACCTTGACCTGAATTATAACTTTTTGAACCTTTTTATAGAATTACCATAAAAAACAAACAAACTTGTGCCCCAGTTTTGAAGTATTGGGTTATGGATTTTTGTTGTGATGGGACCGAACCCATGGTAAGGCTGTCTATGTATCCTTTCGGAATTAGGTCGAACGTAGTTCACTGACTTGAAAGATTTGTTGATGATTTTTTTTTATTTTTTTATTTTTTTTTCCTTTTTTTTCTTTTTTCTTTTTACAAGTACACATGTTCCAAAAAAGGGAAAACAAAGAAGGAAAATAAGGTTCAAAAGGGTTGACACCTATTTGGGTTAGTGAGCAATGATAGCCTTCATCATCTCGATTTGAGAAAATTATGCATGAAATTTTTGTAGTGGATATATATCAAACATAATATCTTTTGACTGCATCTGCGTTAATAATCATGTCCGGTACCCTTCATTCTCCATATACCAAGTGCAAGATCCCTTTTGGTAACACTTTCTTGATGATATAAATTCCTTACCAGTTCGGGACAAACTTTCCTTTAGCTTCTACCTGGTGCGGAAGGATGCATTTCAAAACGAGCCGGACTACCTCAAATTGCTTTGGGCACACTTTCTTGTTATAGGCACGTGTCATTCTTTGCCGATATAATTGGCCGAAACACACTGCCGCTAGCCATTTTTCATCAATCAACATTAGCTTCTCTAATCGGGTCTTGATCTACTCAGTGTTTTCTATCTCAGATTCCACATTGATTTGAAGAGAGGGAATTTTGACTTCAGCTGGCATTACATCTTCAACCCCGTATACCAGCAAATAAGGATTTGCACCAACGGATGTGCGAGCAATCATGCGGTATCCTAAAAAAGCAAAAGGCAACTTTTTATGCCATTGCCTCGACCCTTGGATCATCTTCTTGAGAATATTCTTGATGTTCTTGTTTGCCGCCTCAACGGCTCCGTTAGCTTTTGCTCGGTAAGGGGTAGAATGGTGATGCATAATTTTAAATTTCTCGCATACCTCCTTCATCAAATGACTATTTAGATTGGTTGCGTTGTCAATGATAATGGTCTTCGGGATACCAAAGCGATGGATGATCTTGGAATGAACAAAGTCTACCACTGCATTTTTGGTGACTGCTTTGAAATTGACGGACTCCACTCACTTGGTGAAGTAATCAATTGCAACCAAAATGAATCTATGCCCATTGGAAGCCTTTGGCTCGATTAGCCCAATAACATTCATTCCCCAAGCAACGAAAGGCAAATGAGAGGACATGGGATGCAAATCCGACGGAGGCAAGTGAATCAGGTCACCATGAATCTGGGATTGGTGACACTTGCGAACAAAGACGAAGCAATCTCTCTCCATAATACGCCAATAATACCCTTCCCGACGAATCTTCTTCGCCAAAACATATCCATTCATGTCAGCCCCACATAGCCCCGAATGCACTTCACTCATGATCCGCTCAGCTTCTGTGGCCTCTATGCATCTCAACAAGTTCAAATATAGGGTCTGTTTGTACAAAATTTCCCCATTCTGGAAGAAACCACCAACGAGCCGCCTTATAGTTCTTTTTTGATCCCCCTTGGCATTGACGACGCCTCACCCACACTACTATATATGTATGAAAGCAAAGGTCGTGTAGCTTTTACCCGAATGGTCGGGATCGAATCCACAGGGAGCCTATAGATGGGAGTGAGTGTATAAGTGATCTAGAAGGGTCGAGTGTTTCTAATTGCACTTCCAAACATTGGTTGATGATAAACTATAATAAATGTATTATATTGTTTGTAAGCTAAGTAAGGACTAACTTTGTTTTGTTTTNGCCTAGGTGGATACACAAAGGGATTCAATTCTAAGGTCGGGGAATTTGCTAGGGATATAGCTATAACCAAAGCACGAAGGTGCTCACTCTATACCTCTCGGTAGTTTGAGTGATTATACCCTAATTGCCTCTCTCGAGATCAATTGGGTGCCTAATAAACAAGCAATATAGGCTTAGGTAGGGTATTACTCTCTCGAGGTTTAACCCGTTAACTAGGGATCAAGTAGGGTTTTACCATTTCTGGGCTTACCCCTTTTGATTGGGACTACCAATCTCTTGATAATGCCCTAATTTCCTATTAGGCTAATTTCTAGACTAGGTCTTCTTTCTCAAGAAAGACCCAAGTCATGAAAAGGTTAATTAGTGTTTGCAACCACTAATTATAGCAATAAAAACCTTGAAATGGCCTAAATAGCCAACACCCTTTAATTTCCCAACCTTAATTTCAAAACCCCATTACATACCCACACTAGAGTTGAGCCACAACCCTAGCTAATAGGTTNTTCACGAGCTCTCTACTTTGAAAATCAGCTGATATGTTCCAGCCCTCTAAATAAATTACAACATAGTCTATTTATAGTCTGCCAAATTTTCGGACAAAAATACCCCTGAAGGACCACCGCGAACCGCGAAAACACGACCGCCATCCGCGAAAATGTTAGGACCTCACTAGAACGCCACCGCGGTCGGCGAAACTTCGACCGCGGCCGCGGTGGGAACTTGCAATTCTTGGGTTTCATTGGAACTCCACCGTGGTCCGCGAAAACATGACCGCGGCCGCGGCCGCGGTGGCTTGAATTTCTGACTCACTGGAAATGCACCGCGGTCCGCAAAAACACGACTGTGGCCGCGGTGGCCTTGTTTTCTTGAGAATCTTTGTTGGGTTTGCTCCTTGTGCCGGATTCACTCCTATTTTGAGCATATTTTAGACTGAATGCCTTCATTTCTGGTTCAATCCTGCAACAATCACAACGTATAAGATTTCGAGGCTATTTTGTGTAAAATTGTATCCAAAATTCACGTATAAGGGAACGGAAAACGGGGCAAAAAGCCAAGTTATCAACTCCCCCAAACTTAAACTCTTGCTTGTCCTCAAGCAAAACAAAATAAGCCCCACATATTGAGAGATTTCACAAAAAATTTGGTTGTACTATTGGTGACCTCAACTAGCATCAGTTGGAACTAACCATAGCCCCTAATGCGAATGAATCATTGACAATGAACCATATTTTCAAGTGCGATACAAGAGCTTCAAGGGTTGGTCCAACTCATCAGTGAACTTCTAACTATTACCTTGGTCAATGTGGATCCCAGACTCTTATTCCGTAACTTTCCCTAAGCATCTCACCTTTCAGAATAATGACACTCAGAACGAGGAATATGGTGAATCGCACATATCTCATCAAGGAAAGAGTCCCAAGTTCGGCTCAAAGTACCATAAGCTTTCCCTTTGTGTACATCACCACTAATGTAGGCTTCACTCAACCTGAGATCATATAGGGCTTTTATGGAATATGAAGGCTTTTGGTTAAGGCTAGGAAGTATTTGGTCAGAGTGAATCTTATCTTTCCTTAAGCACTTCATTTTTTTTTATTGCTCTCACATTTTCTTGAATCTTGGAGTCCTTTTATCTTTTGTAGGGTTGGAGAGACACTATTTCATTAATTCCCTTTATCTTCTTCTTATGCTTTCCAAACTTTTTGCATCACTTTTTCATCAATTCCCTTTATTTCTTCTTTTTATTTTTTTCATTATTTTCTTTTCATTCTTTTTCATTGCCTTTTCTCTTTTCTTTCTTTTGTGCCTTTATTTTTCACTTCATCATATCCCTCGTCTCTCCCCCAAACTTATGCTTTTTGCCTAATGCCAAGGAAAGATTGGGTGCCAAGAGAGGGCAAAAGAATGGTTAAAGGCTTGTAACTTGGGTTGAAAGAAAAGGCTTAAGGCTCAAAAGGGTTGAATAGGGAATATGTCTTTTGGAAGGCCATGGAAGTCTTCAATTATTTTTTCAAGCCAAGAAAAGCCTATAGTCACTTCTCAAGTCAAATTACACCTAGAATTTCGCCTAGACAACACTCAGGGCAAGTTCTAGACTAGTGGCACGGAACTTGGACTTGCAACTACGATTATCTCACCACTCACAGCTAAAGGATTGTTACAAAAACCGAGTCGAGGGCCCACAATGACCTTAGTCGTGCTTTGAGTAACAAAATGGTCCCGAAGAACCACCCGATGATTATCGGCCAACACAAGAGTCTCAAGATCGTCACTATCACCATCCTCAACACAACGGGTTGTCTTTGACCATGGGATCAAAGGCAACTGTGTTAGGCCCAAGTGAAGATTTTCTTGAGGCACCGTTATTGAAAAACAAAACAACAAGAAGAGGAAAAACATACTCAAACCCTTAAGAAGGTTGTCACACCGTCCATCCTTGGGAAGAGCCACCCGGTTCAAACAAGTTCCACCTTTGGAAAGAAACGTGACGTTAAGAAAACCAAAGGCTTATTGCTCACGCGGAAACCAAACAAGAAGCTATGAAAGAAAAGTAAGAAGCTATAAAATAGAAAAGAAATGCTTAAAGTAAAGTAAAATGTGTGGGATAGAATGAATATGTACAATAGGGGAATTAGATGAATATACATAAGGGATGAATATTTACAATGGATAGTTATCTTATACATACCAAAAAGGGAAATAACGTAAAGAAAAAGAAACAAAATGTTATTTTCATTATACAATCCGATGTAGCCCAAAATAAAATTCCTGTAGGGTCACTCCCCCAACTAAAAGAAATCATTGTCCTCAGTGCTATAGAGAAAAAATAGTGCGCAAATATGGGAGAGAGAAAGAGTAAAGAAAACTCCCTATTGGCCCTCGGCCTGTTGAGGTCCCTGGTGCTCTGTCTGAGATGGGGTAGGAACTACCTGAGATGAGGAACCTGTAGGAGCTGGATCTGGTATAGCCTGTGATGGAGGTCCGGTGGGCTGAGCCTCCTGGCTGGAGTGTGCTCTGTGGGGGGGGGG